>VXBW01009185.1:0-80760 GCA_013400375.1 Thinocorus orbignyianus | reverse complement strand
CCCCCCCCCCCCCCCCCCCTCCCATTTTCTAAGTAGTCAAAGTCTGTGTTACTGATCCCTGCTCTAGTGAAAGAACCCTGTGGTCTGTATTTTGTCACAGGTGTAGTTAAGCTAATGTCATGTATGGCTATCTTGCAGAGTGACATTGCCAACAGCTCAGAAGCCACCTTGCTTCCCATCTGCTGAATGGGAAATCCAAGTGAGGTGCCTCTCTAGTGTCAGATACGATGTGTATAAATTTTGTTTTGCCATGTGAAAAATAAAGAAAAAAAAATTTGCAGCTTTCCAATAACTTGTCCAAATTTTCAGTTGAGAGATCTCAGACAAGAATTCTTTTTCCTTTACATGTACACGTGTTATACATAATGAGGCAAAGAAAAAGAGGACTGTAGTTTGTCTCAGGAAACTTAATTTATTTAGCTTTATAACCTAGCAGGAAACAAAGGCTAAAATAAGGGTCTTGTTTCTTTTCTTTATTCACTTCCCTGCATGTTGAACCTTTTATTCAAAAAGAAAAAATCGTAACAAAGAAGATATAAAAGAAACATAAAAAGGAAATGTTCTTTCATTTTCAATCACAACAGAATTGATGGCATGTTTCACTGAAAGCGCTAAATTTCTCCTACTTCAGACTGAAGAAAATTATCCCAAAATCAAATGGCACATATATCTGTCACAAGTTAGGAGAGCCTATGGAGGTTGCTATTGTTAAAACAGTGTTACTTCAGCTTTCCATCGCGATGGCTAAGCATCATTCTTCTGCTGTCCTTCAGTCCCGCCTGTGCACTAACTACCAACTTTATTTTCCCTCTGATATTTTTCACTAAGGCAAGATCCCAGCACTGTGAGAGGCAGCCTGTTTGAGTAACAACTAAATGGAAACAGCCTTGAGATTTGAGCATACAGGAACATAGAGTCTAACTGCTTGGAAGGCTGAAGGCTTGCTCCAAATCTGATATGATACAAGGACCATACGCATGCTCAGCGAGGTGCCTAAAAGGGTCTGAATGTCCTGCACTGTAAGAGAGGTTGCACAGGCATAGGCAAAGAATGGGGGCAGCTTGCAAACTATATGGAAACAACTATTTTAACCTGACAAGTTGCCCCCATACCTAACCTGCTCTTAGGATGGATGATGATGAGGTTGTCAGGTCTCACAAGTAGTGGACCTTCCCAGTAGCAGCCGGAGTCCTCTGATAGTTTGACCTAAACTAAATTCCTCCTTTCCCTTGTGAACATTAGCCAAGAGACATTTGAGAATGAGGGAAGCTAACCTGCAGGAGATACACAGTTGTTTGGGACAGGAAGAGTGAAGAAGGGTGGTTTGTAACAGAGGCTGAGACAAATGTTAAGGCAGAGGAAGAATCCGAGTTAGCTGTCCTTTAACCAAAGCCCTGTTTTAAATCTGAATTTTCATCCCTTCCAGCTCTTACTTCCGTTCTCTCACATTCTACCACCACTGCAAAACTCAGTTTTATGTACAGAACTGGGAAATCTGGAACTAGCTCAGCTCTGTGGCTGGACTTGGAGGTTTGTTGGGGGGAGGCCTGGGAAAGCATGCAGCCGACTCAATATGAGTGATAAAGCAAGCTTCGGAGTTTATTCGGATAGCTCAGATATTTATACACTTATTGTAAATTATGCCTACTTGTCACACACTAATTGGCTAGGCTTCTAAAGATTACATGTTCATACCCTCCTACTTGCAGTTTCTGCTTCAAGGTTCTCCAACATTCCAGAAGGACACTCTCCCTCTCTCCTTGTTTATCATTCTCGCAGGGTCTGTGTGACCTTGGCTCTTCTTCCTTGTCAGCGTAACTTGCAGTTCTCACTGAGGCCTACTGTGACTAAAATCCTACTTATGCTAAACACTTAGGCTAACAAGAGGATTGCTTGTACAATGCTCCCGTGGATCCATGGCCCTGCTCCCGCAGCCATTCTGCAACAGAGGTTGAAGTTAGTTTCCAGGCCTGAAGCAGAAGACATAGAGTACAAAGCTTCAACAGAAGTTGCTGTCCTGCAGTTGTAAGGTAGTGCTGCCCTTTTCAAGGGCTTCAAAAGCACTGCTTCTTGTGCAAGAACCAGCATCCCAGGAAGAGCTCTGCCTGAGCCAAATGATCACTTGTGATTTGCCCTGTGCATGATAACCTCTGGCTTAAAACCAAGTTTGTGGCACTTCACTGCAAAGTGATGATGGGCTAAATTGCTTCCTGAGTGGCACCCACAAACAAATATTGGAGCTGATCAAACAAAACGCAAGGCTCTGAAGTAACACCAAAACCAGCAATTAGTTTAAATTTGTCATTGAAAACATAATTTTTTGGAAGCTGAAAATAGTTCAGTTACAGCATTTTCCTGAAAACCAAAAAAGAGTATGTAAGCTCTTTTCCAGCAAGAGAAAAGAAGTTAAAACAGAGGAGACCACGAAACCAGCATCTCATCCATTTCTACTCAAGGCCTGTGATTTTGCTCTGGTCCCATATGCTATCAGGACAGTGATAGCACTTCAGCCTCCTGGTTGACATGGTATTAAAGAGCTGGTGAGGGGATACGATGCTACACAGAAACTAAACTCCCACCTTAAAGGGACCCTCTCATTAGTTTCATCTTCATGCTATGGTACCTGCCATACCACAAGAACTGGAAACAGCGAGTGAGACTGCACTTGCAGATTATTTTGACCATCTTCACTAGTAGAATAAGGATGTCTTTTTCTGTGGGAAATGCTGTACTAAATGAAACTTAAGAAGTCTGAGCATACATGATAAAAGCACAGAATGGTCTCTGGAGGTGATCATAAAATCACCATAAAATCATAGATTAGTTTGATTTGGAAGGTAACAAAGATTTCAATCTCCCTGCCATGGGCTGGGACACTTCTCACTAGGCCAGGTTGCTCAAAGCACCATCCAGCCTGGTCTTGAGAACTTCCAGGGACGAACATCCACAACTTCTCTGAGCAACCTATTCCAGTGTCTCATCAACCTCACAAACACAATTTCTTTCTAATATCTAATCTAAATTCCCCCTCTTTCAGTTTAAAACCCTTACCCCTCGTCCTATTGCTACACTCCCCCGTAAAGAGTTCCTCCCCGTCTCTCCTGCAGACTCCCTTTAGGTACTGGAAGGCTGCTATAAGGTCTTATCGGAGCCTTTGTTTCTCCAGGTTGAACAACCCCAGGACTCTCAGCCTGTTACCATCTTGTTGTAAACTATAAGACCACTCATCTTTAAGCTCCTGTCTGCATTCAGAACTAGAATTAACTGTTTCATAGATGTTATTGAGATCATTCATAAGAATTTGACATTCTTGTGCTAAAATCCATGTTTGGTTTTTACGCACTTTCAGGCATAGCACATGTTTATGAGGTTGTGCCATGGATTGGATTTTAAGTGCAGGTCCTTTAAATTGCTACCTGCCAGGTCTTCTGAGTTAGTGTTTTCCAGTTCTTTTCTTAGATTTGTAACTTTTCCAAAATTATCCAGAAATTCAGAAGGCGATAAGGCAGTACATTGCCTTCTCTTTTAAGGACCTCTATAGAGTTGTCCACATGTTCTTAAGGGAATACAGATGCAAGCCCACTGCCTGCCAATGCTTTCCAAAGCCCAAGACCTTTGAAATAAACGTCTGCAATACTGAGTTATATTGCATTAAGTAACATGTACAGAATCCATTTTCACAAGTGAAACCTTCTCAGAATCATCTAGTAAGTCAAGCTACCTTGTATTTTAACAGCATAGTTAGTGGTTTTCACATAATATTTAGGTGTGAAATCATTACTATGAATAATTCAACCGTGGGTTTTTTATCTTGGTTGTTTTTTTATTCACACTCTCCATTAACAAAGAAAACCTGGGGAGTGGAGTGCTGCAAGAACACTAAATGCATGAGTTAATAAAATAAAATATATATACTGAAGCATTTCTAAGTGTGATTTATTATGCCTGAAGTACAATATAATTACAGCACTTGTTGATTCTAACATTGTTATTATACTTTCTTTGATGTATTTCTTAAAATATGCTTGCATCTAATGTGTTTCTTGTACAAAGTAAAAATGTGGAACTTCATCAGAAAATAGTACTGCTGATATTGTTATGATAGAGCAAAGAAAATAACATAAAAATAATTTGCTAACATATCAGGGACTATCAAAACTATCACTGCATCCATTTAACTCAGCATTTAAATCAATTTGCTTTATTCTTCCAACAGATTCCTGCCTCATTCCCTGCTCTTGGCTCATGGCCTCTTTCCTCATGCTCTATGCTCACTCTGTGGCTAGCTATTGATGTATTTTTTTTACATCTTTCTCATTCACTGTGCAGCCTCAGTGCCTTATCTATTGTACCACTTTGACTCCCTTCAGGCAGAAGATTTATTAATGCCCTCAGAGGCTTTTATGTGTGGGGGTTTTTTGCTATGGAATCAGAACTGGTGTCTTTATCTTCACAACACATCTTTGAGACATTCTTCCCATTCACATATGAGGAACTGAAAGATCAGATAAAGGTGCAACACTAAAAGATGCAGAGGCTTGTTTGTTTGATATCCAATTTATTTATGAGACAGAACTTAGCCATTTATACTAACGAATTAATTCAGTGAACAGTCCTGATTTACAAGTAGTCCTTCTGCAAACCAGACCCAGATGCAAAGAATGAGATGCACTTTAATAGGCACCTGCTGAAAAGCATTGGTTTTCATTAGTTGCTTAACAACACACACTTGGTGATGTTTTGGCAGAGTTAAAATGCAGTTCTCCAGAGCAGTATGCATCCATTTAAGTCAGAAGACTGTCTTCTCTTTTCTTCAGCTCCTTGTCTCGCTTTAAAGACTATTGTATTTTTTGTAACAAATGTAACATTAATGATACAGGTGCTGTTACACCACTCTGACCACAAGCCACAGCTCATATGAACAAAATATCAGCAGGCAATGAAACACTCTCTCATGAAAGCATGTACTGACACAGGTCAGAAAATTGAGGTGTTATTAGTCTTGTTTTCTGGTGGAAAGAGCTCTCCTACCCCACAACAGGTCACAATTGTTTAAGTTCATTTGACGAAATACAGAGGTATTAAATTTTCTAGGTAAGCAGTTTTAAGATACTCGTGTTACAGATAGATTAACCTATGAGCTTTTCCTCCAGATTCTTTCTAGTAAAGGACAGAAGAATTTTTGCTCAATATATGTAAAGTTATTGGAAATAAGATGCTAAAATGTGGCAAAGCCATAAGCTACTGATAGATAGATTCCTGTAACTGATAGTGTTAGAGAATATCACCGGGAAAAATCTTCCTGGTTTTGGAAGTTCAATTAAACCAATAATCTCTAGTTAGGAAAAGCTAGCCTTGGCCTGAGTAATTTCCTATATTTTTGTAGTATTGACTATTGTCCATCTTTGAAATATGCTTCCAAGATACAAGAGATGATTTCAAGACCAGCTGATTTAATCAAGCCTATTCCTAGGAGACAGTCTGCAGGAATGCAGTCTTTTTTGAGTAAATTTTTTTTTTTCTGTGGGAGAGCTTAACATTTAATTATGTTTATGCGAACTTGGAAATTAAACCTTTCTCATGATTTCACTTTGATTTTTTTTAAAAAGCTACAGCTGGGTTTTTCCTTTCACAAATGTGATTATCAGCTGATTTTTGGCTTGAAGGTAAGAAAAAAATCTCAATTATTTATTTAGCTAATTTCATTGAGTTGCAAAGTACCTCTTAGAATGCTTTTGAAAAGGTAACTGTGAGGCCAGCATTACAGTAATGTTAGTCGGTGCAAACTAATTAATTCTAATTTTCTGTTTAATTAATGGGAATAACTGTTTATTGGAAAAAGGGACATTCAGCTGTTGACTAAAGAAAAAAATCATTTTGAAACTGATAACATCAAGTAAGACAGTAGGCATTCTCCTTTTGGGTGGTTAAATGTGTGGGAGCATGGCATCAGCTATGCTTCAGGCAGATGTTCAACTCTTTCAAGAGGAAAAAAAAAAGGAAAACTCGTAAGTCAACCTTGGTTATGATTTTATCTGGGTTTATAAGTGTTTGGTAACTATTGTCCTTAAAACATTCACGGCTGGGGGCCCATACAGAGCTAGTCACTAACCAGCAGGGTAGGCACATTTGTTGAATAATTTTTGTTTCGTGGAGGCACTTTAACTGTTGTTTCATGATTGCACTGGGAAGGAATACATCTGACCTATTTTTAACAGCCTTGTGTCAGAGGGAGAGAGGTGTCTTCTTTTCAAGATTTTTTAAAGCAGAGGAGACCTTAAAAACCTTCTTCACTTTATCAGCTCACAGTGCTCACGCAAACAGAAATGAGACAGGGAGGAACAGGAAGGTCAGACTTGCATAAACACACGGTTGCACATGTTAACTGCCAGGAGAAAGAGCAACATGCATCTGAATGGAATGCATTATGCAGAGAAGACAGAAGATGCTATTCTGGCAAAGTCAAATTTCTCTGTTGTGCAAGCTCCCATGTGATAAAGCTTAGAAGTACTATTTCCTTTTAGTAATGTAAGAACCACAAACTAAAATCTATTATTAAGAATCTGACATGGTGCTTTTAACAACAAAGACAGAAGGGGCTTTAAAATTTCTTTAGAAGTTTAGACATATCAAACATTTTTCTGCTTCTATTAAGAAAAAATCTAAATTTCCCAGCACTGTCATTATAATAAACTACTATTTCTTTCCATGAATTACACTTGCTGCTACAGAGAGAAAATCCACCAGAAGTTGAACTTTTTATCTTAAATTTCACATGTAGCAAATATCTAAACCCGACACAAAATTATTTTGGAGACAAAATTCAGTCAATAGTTCTCTTTGAAAAAAGCTATTTGAAAACTTTGGAGGACAGATATTTTTTAATAGGGCAAATATAGAAACATAATTTTAAACTCTCTTTCACCCTTAAATAATTTAGATTCATTTCAATAAATCCAGTATTTGCTATGCGTGGAAGATATCCTCTCTTACCACAAGCCCTGGACACTCTGAACTACTCTTTTATTCTGCTGCTTCCTATGTTAGTTTTCCCTCATCCTGTTCATATCATTCTCTCAGATTTGTTTTTATGTTCAAGACAGTGCCTCTTCAGTTATTTAGATTAAGGCTGCTGTACCCATGGGAGAGCTGCCTGGCTTTCCCCATGAGACAGTGAAGCAGCACCCCACAGTCCATCTCAGGCCAGGTTGGTGACATGCAATTTCAGCTTTTGCTGGTCAGCCACCTCTGTCTCCCAACTGACAATACTCAAGGACTGAGGAAGAAGTTTTGCTGTCTATCTCTATTAGAAAGGAGCATTTGTATTTGTCACACAAAGCAGACGTGATTTTAGAACTTGATGTCTTTGACATCAAAGCCTGCAGAAGATTTAGAAATGCTTAGATTTGCAGTTTATTAAAAAAATTTATTTCCTCCTGTAAAGAATTTATTTTCTCAACTCATTTGCATTGCTTCTCTTTTGAGTGTGTATTTCCATTTGTGTCTCAGTGTATTCTGGTAGTTGTCTGNCCCCCCCCCCCTTCAATTAGTTCCTCTGAGACTGTTTTATTAAAGTCTTTTTGGCTTTTAAAATATGTAGATGATATCATTAATCTGATTAAAGTGTAGGTACAAGTTGATAATATGAAATATGAAAAAACTGTGCAAGATGCAATTAGTAATATAATTATTTTCATTATAAATACAATTACATTTTCAGTTGTTGCTTGCTTAACCTTTCCAAGGTTTTCCGATCTCTGAGACAGATGATTTTTTTTCATTAGCTCCAATCTACTGTTATGAGAGGCAGTTTTCTGCTTCTTTTGGAGGTATTAAGGTATTTATAACTGAGGTGGACAGAATGATTAGCAGAGAGATGCGAACCTTTTATCTCCCTATGGCTGGTCTGAACTCAAACAAGTGAAGACAGCTCAGCTAGTGGAACTGTACATTTTCCTCTGGCGATAAGCAACTGAGGTCTCAGTTTATTTTCTACTGGACAATGGTTTTACTGTAAAATCCCGACGATCTATAGGCCTGTAGGTAATGCCAGGAATAAGAGCCATGAAATACCATTTCACCTCTAGAAGTGTCCCAGGAATTATCTGAAAGACCCACTCTATTCTGCTTCACTGGCTACCACAAATGACATTTTGTAACTACACTAGAGTGGCTCTTGCATCTGGGCATGATGGCAACAAAATAAGCTGATGCCATGGCAAAGTACAAATGGTGAAAATAATGATGAGGAAGTGATTCAAGATAGGAATTCAGGGTGAAGAAAAGAGGTTTAATTTTTACAGGAAAGAGAGCTAGCTCCTGGGGTTTTACATGGGCTAATTTTAGTGTGATACAGTTCTCCAGGGGAGTAATTGCGTTTTGAAGTGAAATCGGTCTGTATCCGATCCTGCTTCTGCTCTTCTCTGTTCTAAGGGAGTGATTGTAGTGAGACTGTGAGCTGGTGGAAGCTGAATGGAAGGAAAATGCTGGCTTTGAAGCCCACTGGTCCACATGAGTTCCCACACCTACACCACAGCTGGGACTAATCAGTAGATGATGCTTTTTTTCTCTGTTTTTCATGTTGCTTTCCAGACAGCACTGACTTGAACTAATGTAAGCAGCTACTTCCAAACCTAAATCTAGATCCCTCAGGGCAGTAATTCAAAGATGAACTTGTTGATGTAAATCAAGGAAGACTTGATGCAAAAGGCTTGTATCTGTACAATTATTCATAAACAGCTAACCCAGGGATTTCTTGATCGCTTTGTTAGAGGAGGGGGCTGGGAAACTAGAATTCTGTTCTTGCAAACCCTCTCTCAATACAATGTGTGCTGTGGGATCATTTTCTTCCTGTGTATTGGGCATGCTCTCCTATCAAATGCATCCATAATAATAATTTAGATTTTCAGATATACTTCTTTAAAATTTTATTTATTAGGTTCTATAAAATCCTTTAAAGTTTCCTTTTTTTTCTTGTTTTGTTTACATATGTATGTCTCCTTGTCTTACTCTGGTAAAGTGTCTTCCAACTGCGTGAGGCCAAAGTTAATGAAATGCAGAGGGGGGAGAGGGTGTTACTTATCAGTTGAAATTAGGGTGAATTGAGCACGTATTTTTCTCAGAGACTTTATCTCAGTGAAAGGAATAAAAAATAATTGCACAGCCTCTCCTGATGGGAAGCAAGTGAATGAAAAATCAGAACCACTCTTAATCTGTATGACACCTTAAAGAAGCACACAGGAACCAATTCTGTCTTTCAGCCACAATTAAGGGTTGCAAAGCTACCCTAGAATCCCAGTGAAGAAAACCCAGTATGCAGCTCTGATTCAAAAGCTCAGCCCTACAGGCTACCTGGTTGAAAGGCTGAGGTACAGCGTAGCATTAGAGAAGCAATGGGGAAGAACACAGCAAACAAGATCTGCAGGTGATGGCTAACAGACAGGTTGTTTTGTTAAACAAGCAGCAAAACCCCATTAAGTATTAAAAAAGATGACCATACAGAATAGCAGATTAACGTACAGCTCCGAAACATGACTCCTGATGCAGATTCAGTGCTTAGCAGGTATGCTGGATAAAACCTCAGAGCCTGATTTTTGCAAAGATTATTAAAGATTGTATTAATTCCTCTAATACCTAGGAAGCAACTGTGACTGAGCCCTCCTGTGCAAGGCACTTATCCTGGAATAGTTGGCAGGATCTGAAGTTGAATCCCGAGAAGACTAGAATTAGAGCATAATTGGGAGTTTTAATCCCTTTTCTGGCACACAGGACAGTCCCTGGCCTCTGCTACTTTGTGGTCTCCTTAGTGCTATCACTTCTGTGTTCCTTCATTCTCCCCTTCCAAGCAAAAGGAACATCTGCCAAGGTTCACACACACTTTCTGTGTGGGGCCTGGGAGCCCCTTTAGCTTGTCCCAAGTACGGCATAAAGTGCATGGAGTAACCATGGATGTAACGCATCCAGAGTTATGCAACACTGGTAAACATCACTTTAGTTCCGTAACTTGAGAGGTGAAAGGTGTTTAATTAGAAAGAAAAACACAAAACAGAAGGAAGAATGAAGAGATAACAACATTGAGGCAGAGGAGGAAAAAAGAAGCAGGTGTTTAATGACTCCCAGGAAGAATAGAAACACATGAAAGCAACTATACAGAAATAGGCAAACTCTAATTGAGCCTGTTTTCACTGCCACTGTGCTATTGTAAACAGCTGAAGGGAAGGCTTTCTGAAAGAAACAAGCATGGATTACAAGAGAAGAGGAAGCAATATTCATGAAGCATTTAATGAAAAAAGTGATCAACAGGCTTCCTAATGCAACGCCTCATCCCAAATATTAGAAGCGCTTTGAAGTCTGATGGCTGTTCTCTCTTCTTCCTCTCCAAAAATGTGGTCGTCTAAAGATAGCACGTTATTAAACAGAAGCATACTTCAAAAATTTTCAAATGTTGCCAGAGAGAGTTTGTTTTCTTTTAAGTTATGTCAATTAGTTTTGCTTTTGTAATTCTATTAAAACTGGACTATAGGTCCAAAATCAGGTACTAGGAGATTTTGTTGTGGTTCACAACACGCAGTCCCTCAAATATGGAGATGCAAGGAGCAGAAATATATGTGAGATGGCACTGGATATCCATCATCCTCTAGGAATACCAGATAATTACAAGGTAGTAATCTCTGACTAATGATTGTGCTAGTAAAACATCTGCTGAACAATCTCTTGTAACACACTGTTTCATTCAGATGTCAGCCTGTCACCAGGATGACATCTACTAATTTCTTATTAGTAAAAGCTGTAGTAGCTGAATATCTTTGTTTTGAATACATTGACCAAAACCAAGCTCAGTACACCTTCATTTGAGCACAGAACTTCTGGAAGAAAACACTATTTCTAGATACAGAAAGTTTAAGAACATGCAGCATAAATAGCGATAAACTTCATATGTATTGTTTGGGAGTACTTTAAAAACTCCTGAAATGGCAGCCCTTCTTCTTGTTGAGAAATGTGTGCCGAACATTAAGTTTACTGTGGAAAAGGCTGTCAACTCAGGTGTTCAAGTCTAGGTCCATGAATGCTTTCCCAAACTTTGGTCAACCAAACCACTAGAATAGCAAATATTTTGGCTAGGAGCACTCTCAGGGTTTAGTGAAGTTCATAAGATTTGTGCTTCTGTAAGGCACCCAGTTGCTGGGATGGAAGACTGGGACATCTTTTGATCTACACAGTGCTGGCTCTTGCTGGCTCATCTGTCACCTGCTCTCTGCATGTATGGTACGTAGGGGTAAAAAATGGATGCATAATTCAAGTATAGGTTGCTACCCCTTTATCCACCCTTTCACTGTAATGGGGTAGTAGCTGGTAGACCTCTTTCTTTTACTGTGAGGGGGAAGGTCTGTCTGACTGTACTGCTAGGCAGACTGGACCATCCTCAAAACTTCTTAGAGAGCATGGCCCCAGAGATGGGCCTGATGCTTTGTATTTACAGAGATTGCCTCTGGACAATTAAATGATAGCATTCATATCCAGCAGATGCATAAAACTGAAGCGACAATTTAGAAGATATGCGTGTTGAAAGGATAGTATAAGAGAAGTGGAGCTACTAGATTTTTCTCACAAACATTGCCCTCTTCGAGAAAATCTTTGTCACCTTAGTCTGTCCTAGTAACGTTTAATTTTTCTGCTGTACTTGCATACCTGAGAACTACGGTAGAAGGCTCAGTCACACAGTTTATTCGAACTGTGTTTTTACTGTATTAATCTCAGGCCTCCAGGTTTCTTCTGATGTACTTGTGGGAGACCAGGAAGAAATTATTTTTTTATTTTGATATACTGTTTGGCTTTGGGGTATTATTTCTACTAACTTCTGCAGCTTTGGGGTTTGGCTCCAGCTACAGGTAGAATTTTGGCAAGGTACACACAGAAATCTGCTTTCGATGTATTATGTTTTTCACACAAGAGAAAATCTGAATTCTGTGGAGAACATGTGTTAGTAAGCTGACAGAAAGAGCAAAGAGCATGAAATTCAGATATGTTTGGTTGGTGTTTTGCTAATCCACTTAGCATAAAGCCAAGCACAGATATGGAGCCAGATGGGAATTTTCTCTGCATCAGATCATGAGCAGGTATTAAGGTTTGTTTTCTACTCTTCTCTCCAGAGAGAGTCATGATCTTATGCCAGGCTCATCTGGGAGCTTTATTTAGTAAAGGCACTGCTCTTATAGGGATGTTATTAGCCCCATGACTCTATTATTACTGCTATATCCGTGTGAAATTGCAGCACATTCGAGCAGACATCTGAATGAGCACAAGGAAGTATTGTGTCCCCTCAGCTGTGAGACAGTGCTTGGACTTGTCTGCATTTCTGCTGGCATTTTTAACGAATACTTTGGAGCCATGACCCCACGGATCAGGAAGCCCCTTTTAACTCTGTGCTCCTGAGCCACTGCAGTCCATGTAGTGCTGAATCTATCCAGCAAATGCCACAGGCAGGCCAAACGCCTCTTCTGAGCCTTGGCAGAGCTTTTAAGAGAAACCTAAACACTAGGAAGATCCATGCTATCACACCACTGATGGCAGAATGCACGCAGAGCAGCAAAACCTAAGAGCCTGTGCAATTTTATGTATGGAAAATTAAGTGTCGACAAGGTTAGATAGTAGGTTTTGTGATTGAGAGAGATGCCTAAATATTGAGTAAAGGCTGTAAAGGGGAGGTCATCTTGCACGCAGCCTTAAGTCTTGTATTTTTAATACCTAGAAAATGCCATACGTTTCCATGGTGAGTGATTGCTACTTCAAGAGAAACAGTAAAGCAAGAAAGAGTAAAAAGTTAAGCGCCAAGGAAAGATCATCTTGTTGGCATCTTTCTTTTTAAGCACTTTTGAGCCCCATGAAGCACAGCACCCCTGAAGGTGGCAGAGCAGGGGAGAGAAAGTGAGCTCTGTACTTCGGTGTTTCCTATTTTACAACATAAAATTTTATGGTCAGATGCTTATTCATAACAATTTCTGCTATTTTTCAAGATCTACCTAATCTTTGGGTTAGGCTTGTCAGCGAGACCTTCTTTAACTTCAGGAAGATTTTAAAGGAGTAGCTCTGGTTGGAGTCTTGTTTGTGTAGTATTTTTGATTGTTCAGCCAGTCACTTTTATCTTTTGACAAAATTATTTGGCTTGGCTTTTAAATACATTCAGATGCTACACAGTTCGTCTTCCTTGCATATCCCCAGAGAAAGCACACCATAATCTCCTCATGAAACAGTTTCACCACATAATACGGTAAAATCAGAACTCTGCTGCGAGCACATATTAAAGTCTGTCGAAGATCAAAGAAAGAGCTGTACTTCTGACTGCACCAGCAGCATGAACATGTGCAGCTTAAAACTTTCAGTCTTCTCAGCATTTGTTGCCACTCGGTGAGAAAAAACATTGCAGACCCTCAGGTACTGTCCTCCTAGGCCCACTCAGGAGAGGGCTGGAGCCTGAGATGAAGGCCCAGGGTCTGTGAGGGGCTAACTCAGCAGCAAGTGATTAATGATCACCTGCACTTGTGATGCCGGTGGTCTATTTAATGCCCCTGGGCTAACATTTGCCTCTTCCTTCCTTCAAGGCCAGTAATTTCTGTGAGGGGAGGCCTGGGCACTGCAGCAGCAGGTGTGAGGAGTGGGTGGGATGGGAAGGGCCCCCATACTGGCAGCTCCTCCCACACACTGTCAGTGGCTGTCATTTGGCCAGCTGCATGTAGAGTGGTGCTTGCCAGGCTTCTGCTTTAATTAAGCCAAACAGCTGTTTTAATTAGAGATAGCAATATGAACTTTTGAATAAGGGTGACTCTGACAGTGTGGCTTCATGATGACTGAAAGTTTAAAATGCCTTGCTAATGTTTAAGGTGTTGCCTGGGCATTGTCCCGTGTATGTAGGTTGGTTTAAAATCAATTTGCTGCTGTTTTTTGGTCATTGTTTTTGGCTTCTGTATTTTTTTTGTTGTGTTTTTTGTTTGGTTGGTTTTTTTCTCTAGAATGCCTTTGCTGGGGCTCTTACAAAAATTCTCCTCTGGGTCTTTTGTTGTTGCTTGGCTGCCTCATATCAGAACCACACAGCAGTTTTCTTTAGCATATCCCTGCAGTTTTAAGGGTTCAGGCACTGGTGGAGTCCATAAGCCTGCCTGCTTTACTCCTTAGACACATCACAGCTCTTTTGGTCTTCTCTTTGTATTGGGCTGTCTGCATTCTGTGGGCATTGTGCAACTAGTGGGTGAAGAAAAGTCTGGTTGGCCCTGGTGAGGGTGAGCGAAGGAAGAGCAGGAGATTTAAGTACCCAGGTGGTCCACTGTAATCTTCTGTTTAGTCAGTACAATTCTTTCTACTTTTGGATGCTCTGGCAGACGAGTCTTCTATACCACATAATTTCATTGTATGTGTTGCCTAGCACAATCGCAAAAAGGAAACTTTTTTGTTTTGTCAGGTGGTGGAAGAGATTTTTTCTTTTTTTCCCCCTTGTTTCATTTTGTGAGCTTTTTCTTAATGTATGGCTACTTCAAAAAAGTCTTCAAATTTTGAATATGAAAGTAACATCTGGTTTGCTTTCAATACTGTTTTGAGCAGCAAATGTAAATAGAGTTTCATATTTTAACAAAGCACTCTTGGATTGTCATTCTAATGAAAGTTTCGTACATCCCAATTATCCTAGCGTCAGGGATTTGCTAGATCCTGCTTCAGCTGAGAATGAAACAGAAACTGGCTAAACCTTTCTGTGCAAAACATCCCTCGGGATGACTTTCTTTTTTAATAGCCCTAGCTAATCTGCAGCTTGCAGTTTCATCTACTTATCATATTTTAAAGTCTCCAGTGCAGATCATAACAGGAATGGACTATTATTGATAAGCTGAGACTTTGCACATACAGAAGACCACTTTAAATAAAAGCAGAAAGGAAATGCTGACTTGGAAGGGTTAGGAGTATCTTTAGCATTTTATTGGGCTGCGTATGTGACTTGAGAGAGGGTTCTTTTGTGGCCTGTGTAATCATGTGAGCATTTCTTGTTGGTCTTGCTGCCTGGATTTTATTTGTATGCCTGTTGTGATTTGGTGTAGGCTTTTTTTGTTTGGGTTTGTTTAAGTCTTTGCTTTTTGCTGTATCGTTTTCTTCATGACTAAAAATGAATAATGAAGTCTTTCCCCAGCTGTTCTCTTTCAGTGTCCTAAACTTGATTCCATGTCAGTGAGAAAATGATGAATGAAGTGTTATGGAATTTTATTCTTTTGATGTCCTTTTATTGTAACTTTGGCAAATAATAATAATGACTTCATAGAGTTAAGTTCCTTTCTTTCTTGCCCTTGTATTAAGCGGTTTCTTCAGCTGAAGTACACTAGTGTGATTTAGAAATTGCTTCTTAAGTGTTGCATAGAAATTAGTTGGAGAACACTAGATTTGTGGGAAGAAAATATAGAACTTCACAGAAGAGGTTTACTTACTAAGTTGCCTTATGCATGGCTTTTTTTTCAGACATTTAAACAAAAATCTAAAATAAATACCTGAGCAGATAGGATAAGGTCTCTTTCGGACATAAGAGAATAAGATAAAAAATATTTGGATTCTGAGTGGGAAAAGTGAAAAGCAAAACAATAGAGTATGACAGCAGGGTCACAAAGAACTCTTGCTTTCAAAGTTGAGGTTTTCAGTTTGGTTGAAAGTGTTAACTAGAGCTGTTCAAAACTTCATTTGTAAGGCTTTTCTAGAGCCTTCTATGTTTTTCTTTGTTTCATGAAAGTGTCTAACAATGTAGATTATCTGACCAGGGAAAAAAAAAAAAACACAACCAAACCCAACAAACTTGCCTGTACTGTAAAGCTTTTATCTATGTATATATCCTCTGTATATAAAACAGTTTGAATCCTCTGGGGAAGGATGGTAAAGAAAGATGTGAGGAGGGCAATGGAATTGCCACAAATCAGACTTTTTAAACAATTTATTTTCTGGTGTGTTGTGGCATAGCAGTATTGCTTTAGTAAGCTTCAGAGACGGAAATGTGAGGACAGTCAGTGTTGGAGTACTCGGGGGTGGTGTTATAGTATGCTTCCATCAACTTACTCCTTCTTTTGAATGATCACGTACCTGGCATTGTCTAATTTATGATGAAATGAGACACGTTTATGATCAATGATGGTGATTTCTCTTCCCTGAATGAGTAATTCTCCAAAAGAACATACAAAGAGCTGTGAAGAATGGCTCCACTGAAAAACCTTGAAGGGAAGTACTCGTGGGGTGTAGCTGGTAAAGAAGCAGGGGGAAGGATCAGTTTGATGCAGCACTGGTGAATGCTTTCTAGACTTCTCTTTCTCCTCTGTCCACACAAATTGATTAATATTTTATTTTTATATCAGTTTCCTTTCTATGTGTGAAGTTTCATATGATATAGTCATTGAGCTGGAGCACAAGCAACTGTTTAAATTACGAAAAGCTTTCCAGGTCATTTCAGAAACCAACATGTTGAGGTCAAAATCAAGTTGACCTGGCACCTCTGGCTATAGTTAAAGCTTGTTATCAGCTGGTTGCTGGCTCTGTCCTTTGACCTGCTTTCATTCCATTCCAGTACTCTATGCTGAAGATATTTTAGGCAGATTAAATGCAACTCTCATTTAGCTGAGGGAGAAAAATACCCCAACAATCGTTAATAAACCCAAATCCACCTCACTGTGTAATGCCTGTAGTTGACCCTACCTGATACTGGCCTTTTAAATTCATTTTAATTTTCAAGTCTGTTTTGTTTGGTGTGTTAACCAGCAACAAGTATTTTCTTCCCAATACTCCCAAGCGTTCTCTATTGTGTAGCGTATTTAAATGAGTTAGTTTTACAGGGTGGACATCTTTGCACTTCTACAGTTGCATTTCTATTTATTAATTAAGATTTGTTTTAAAACAGTTTTTTTCAGATGAATTGTTATTTTTGTGTAGTGTCTCTGACTTAATTTTATTGACAGGAACATTAGTACTGCAGTTGCCCAGTCATGCAATATTTGGATATAGATCCTGTCACTGAAATCTTGTTTTGTTTTATTTTATTTTATTATTTTAATTTTATTTTATTGCATTTTTCCTACTGCTGTTGGACTAGCCAGAAGTGTTCTTAATATTGTAAGGTTCAAAAGTCTGTTTCTTTTTTCTTCATGTTGCATCAATGGATAATGAGATGAGCAACCCTCTCTTTCACTGCATAATCAGGAAAATGGTTGTCTCACTGCATTTGAATCTGAAGAAGAAAGATTTGGAAATGGGATGAGTAGCACTATCAAATACTCATCTAATGTATTTAATTTCTTTCTGAATGCTCCATCCTTGCATTTTTTCCATATTAAAGGATAATCCTGTGTTCTTTCAATATATCTTTCCACAAAGTCTAACCTGTGTAGTTGTGCTCAGATGTGTATGGTAGGAGATGGGGAGTAGTGTGAATAGGATGGATAACAGTTCATGCAGCATAGCTATGTCAGAGAAAAGCACATTTAACTGTTTGAATGAGAGCACAGTACTTCAAACCTCTATGAAAATGCTGATAACCTCTGTCTGTAGAAGTTCAGAGTGAGAATAACATTCACAGTCAGGTGTGTCATCTGAAATTTGAAGTAATTTTTGTAATTCATGGAGGAGAATAGCCTCTGCCATCACACACCAAATTCAATAACTTGGAATTGGCAGACAGCACCAAAACAGGAGTGCTGTGCTCTTACTGAAAGCAAACAAGTTATGCTGCTGAACTCTGGGACAGTTGCCTAGCTATTTTGAAGGACACAACAGAATTTTACGTATGGAATGGAATGACAGATGTCAGTGAGGTTTTCTTTCATTTAAACCAAAATATAACTTTACCACATGCCTAGTGGTCTCTCGAGACTTGGTCTCCGAAGGCTCTATATTGTTTTAGCTTTTGTGTGCTCAGAGAGTAAACTGAGCAAGTTTGAAATGTATCCTTATGAAGTTGAAGAAAAACTGTGACAGTATTTGGCCTTCACCCGAAGTTACCTAATGCCTAGGATTGTTCTGCACATCCTCATTCCTGTCTCCTGAACTGTCCTTTTAGCTCTTCTCCTTTTGTTCAACAGCTTAATGGCAACACAGGTCATCAGGAATGATCATTATCTTTGTTTAGCTCCCTACCTTCATAGGGTATTTTCTTCTTTGTTCTTGATGCAAGCTATTTACCATAAGAATCTCAGCTTTCTAGTCAGCCTCCTTTATTTACTGTAGTACACTGAACAATTTTTGCTAAGACAACCAGATATCTTTTATGTTTCAGTATGAGTCTCCTTATTGTATTGCATGTGTTCTCTGTATCTTTTTTTTTTTTCCCCAATTAACATTTACCTATACACAGAATAAGACTTTGAACTCTGTCTAAAGATGCACCTCAGGAACACAAAATTCCTTAATTGAGAGTTGCTTTTAACAGACTGCAAGATTTATATGTTAGATTCTGCATACCAGCAATGAGCCAAAGTTGTCTGTTTCGGTTTTTGTGTTGTCCACTGAAATTTATTTGAATTTGTCCTCAGCTTCTTTGTGTTCCCATGAGCAATGAAGACTGAAGGCCTCGTCTTCTGTCACAAAAGTGCCACAGGAGACAAAAGCAAAATAGTAATAGTCATAGCCAGTAATGGAGATCGCTGGAGTTAGTGGCTATGGAAGCTTGAGTATGTGACAAGAGTTACCAAGCTCAAAGTTCTTTTTGGTGACCTGAGATGTACAAATAGTAGATCTCCACTTTCAAGTGAGGATTATAACATTGGGATTAGNNNNGGGGGAGGGGGGGGGGGGGGGGGAAACACAACAGCAAACCAAACAAACCCCAAAACATCCTAGATGATAAACCCTTGTTTTAGTTCACTTGACTGCGGAGCTCCACCTGCAAACGAAGCAGGTGGGAAACTTGCAGCCATGAACCAAGAAACAGCATCAAGTTGAATATTTTTCCATGGTTCAGACACACACACGCACAAAAATAACACCAGCTGCTTGCCTGCTGTAAATAGAAGCAAAATATGAGATTAAAACTGGACATAAATTCTAGTAAAAAAATACTGAAGCATCTGTCAAATATTTGACACGTATGAAACCAAACTTTGTTCACTCTGGCACTGCTGGAAGAGCATCTGGTAAAAAAGAGCAAAACCTGGAATGACTTCAAACAAGGCCTTGCTCCTAGAAAGTTATGCTATGGTAACTAAATTATCTTAGCCTCACTCAGCTCAATGTTCCTCTTCCCCTTAGACTAGCCAAAACCCATCAAAACGTCCCTCAGGTAAAACAGATTCACAGAGCAAGTTTAGTATTCATAGTAGTGAAAATATTTTGGTATCCTCATTCAGGTATCTTACAAATCCTTATATTCTGAGAAATTAGGACTCTCATACTAGAACGACTAAGGAGTAAGGCTAAAAGGTAGATGCAGTGTGGCAGTTTCCATGGAACTTGTCACTTCAAGAGTAGTGAATATTGTAATGAATACTTGGGAAATCCTGGTGGTTTATGTAAAAGGCTGAAACGTAGCCCAGGGTTTCCACCATGACGTAAAATTATAAAATGCTGAGGTAATCAATCTGTTTTTTTTTTTTTTATTTTTGCAAATTATATGTCTTCTAACATAGTTGTATCATACATCTTACCTTGAAAACTTTGTGTTTTATGGGCAGGAGATGAAAACATGAGTATATGTATATGCCATATTCGTTACTTGCTGGGGTCTCATCTTCTAAATGGTGTTTCTTGGGAGCATCATTTAGCTTCACATCTACAGCTCTGCTGTCTTTAAAAAGGAGATAAAATTTGTTTGTCACATAAAGCTGTTTTGAGAATTAATTGCCTAATGTGTGGACTGCTTTGAAAATTATGGCATTTAGGTGATGAACATTATTACCAGATAGTTATTATTAATATACTGAGTTCTAATTAAAGCAGCTATTGGGAGATGAAGAAGGTAGTGTCTGATTCTCCGTTTTGCTGTCAAGAACGCTATACAGTCATAAACCTGGCATAATATGGTGAGGAAGCAGCTCTAGGAATGGCTGCTACTTTTATACAATCCCTTTCATCACTATAACCTAATGGCAAAATGAGTACATTTCAGCATTTATTCTATTAAGGCAGCTACAAATGTAACAACTGCCAGGCAGGCAGAGTTTAGGATAAACAGAAATGAAGGGTCCTACACATCTCTGGACAGGTGATTTTAGTAGTCTCAGGCAGCATCTTGAGTTGTCTTTTGTGACTACAGCAGTAAATGACACTGAGTTGTGTAGAATTGCTGTCGAAAAAAAAAAAGCATTTAACATAAACATTAAACTAAGGGAATTTATTAAAAGAAACATCTTGGTAACTGTGTATGAATGCGAACAGGGTGTTGTGTTAGGGTAGGAAAAGCTCTGAGTGCTGGTCAAATATTATGAGTTTATTATCCAGGCTGGGGATAAAGGCTATGATTTAGAAAAGTGGATATTGCAGGACTAAATGCCTATGAGATCTAAGGAGTTCTGCACACTCACTGTCTCAAAATTACAGTATTGGAATTGTGAAGTTAAAAATTATTTGTTATAGAATGGGTGATTTAGTAATGTACAACAGTGCAATTTCATGTGAGACCATGAATTCAGAGCTCCTTCAACTTCAGTAGTGCTGCAATTAAGAAATAATGATAGCTGGTAAATACAATGGCTGAATATATTACCTTGTATGTACCTACCAACACAACAGCTACTAAAGAAAATTTGTTAAATCCATATCTATGTTTTTGGGGAATGTAATAAAAGCCAAACCCCACAAGATGGAGGATTTGATGAGTTGATTCATTAAGCCTTGTTATGCACATCCAAAGCCACCCTACCATTCTGATAGATGTCAGTATACTGAAAAGGAAGTAATTAACTGTTTATTTCCACTTTGGCTTGTACAGAAATCTGCATCCGAAGGTGACAATTAAGTAGTAATCTTAAAAGAGTTGAACGTGTGTCACGTCTTGTTGCTGCAGAAAAGGATCGTTAAATACTGTCCCATGTTTTGCGATAGCTCTAATTCATCACTGATGATGTGTCATTATTTTGATGGTAAATTTGTTAGGTTTTAATTCCTAGATCTGAAATATTTTGAGCCAAATGAGGCACTGAATATTGTTAAATATTAATTTATTGTCCTAATTCTTGAATGAGCTCTTAACTGATCACCTAACAAAGTGATTAGATTTTTTTGGTAGGTTTTTATGTTAAGGAATTTATTTTGAAGCTTAAAGCTTAATAAAGCAGCTCATTTAATACATATACAATTGCATTTAATCATTTGATACATGAAAGTTTGGTGTTTTTTTCAGATAGTAGTTCTTTTCTTTCATCTTGCAGCTGTTTATAAAGGTCTAACATTAAGCACAGTATTTGCAAAATTGTTCTTTAAGATAATGTTTATATAAAATTTATTCATATAGGCAAGCTATTTTGGCTGATTTCCATCTGGATCATTATTATACAAGTCACTTTTTGCAAAATTCTTTTCTAATGGAAGCATTTCAATTCAGTTTAATTTTCATTTTTTTATTTGACATTTTCTGCAGTATTTAATTTTTTGCCAATGTATTCTTTGGTCATTGGCAATAGACAACTGTATCTTAGTCTAGACAGCAAGCTAACAAATCTGGAGTTTGGATATCAGTTATCAAAAATACATCACGTATTTTTGAGATATTTTACTTATTTCTGTATGGCAGATTAGAAAATGGTTAAGAATCTTAGTTTTGATTTACTTTTTCTAGCTCCTGATGCCAAGGATTTAACTGGTGTATGGAATGGACTGTATTTCTAGATCTATCTTGTATAAAAATGAATGCCAAGCAATACTTGGTCTTACTGAGATCTGTCATAGGCTTTATCTCTTTAATCTTATTGTTCTCTCAGATTGAAAACATTTGGAATATAGGCATAACTCAAAGGATGATAATTCAAAAAACTTTGTCTAGTTCAGTATAGCACAAATATTGAAATGTGTACTTTAAATTCTAAAGCTAGTACAGAGTTGAGAACCAGGTTAAATAGCAGTCCTTGGTTAAATTGTCTGTGATCATTACATCTGAAGAAACCAGATGCTGAAAAATCTAACAAAAAAATTACTTTTTAATTTTTTGCTCTATTCTGTGAAGCTATATCAATTCTAACACAGGTTTTAAAAGAAATTTAACGAGTTAAGAAAGCAGTTCTTCCTTTTGCTTTCAATATTACTTTCTAGGGATCCAGTTTGATAGCAGATTTCAATTAAAATTAAAAAAAACAAAAACATGGAGAGACAAAATGGGAGTATACAGCTATGACATTTCTGAGCATTTTCATTATTTACCACTTGCTACACGTGGTAATAAGTCTTAGAAGGAGAATTTGACTCTGAGGTTTACTGACATTTGAAGATTTATTTCATACTGACATTCTTGCCATAAGCCTCTGCTCTTTTACTCTTCTTGCGTGTTTCCTTTCTACAATTTTGTGTCTTTTATTCATTACTGCATACAAGCTTCAAAGAAAGAAGTAATCTTTAATCTTGTGATTCTACAGTGTGTTGTTTAGGAAAGAATCAAAAATGATTTGTAGATTGAATAAAAATTACAAACGTCCTTACAGCTGCCTGGAGAGGTCCCAAACAAGATATGGCATCTTACTGTGGCAAGTTTTGTACAAATAAATAGGGTATGGTGCCTAATGTTTTTCTAATCTAAATAGACATTATGACTATATGTACAATGATGGGGAAACTTGTTAACATGCTGATTGGTGGACATAGTTAACAGCCAGTAAAGGATGAATAGCAACACTTTAGTAGAACTTCACTCCCTTTCTGTGCTGTCCTCTTAAATCAAGTCATACAAGAAACAAAAAAGAATTTGGAAAAGATGGTTTCCAGCTACCAGAGACCTTCCTGAAATCTTAAGACTTGAAAGTGGCATATTCATTTCTATGAAGAGGTGACTGAGATAACGCATAATTAATTACATATGTATGATGAGGTTTGCATCTCTAAAAAGAAATTTGATATGTTTTCTCATGGATAAGACAGCTTTGAAATGTTTCTTTCCATGTTACATGGATTAAACAAACCCAAGAAGACAAGTGCAGAGTGAGTAAATGGATTGCTGAAGAGCCTTCATAACTAAAATAAATCACAGAAAATAACAGGACCAAGACCTAATTTCAGTTTGGACCAGAAGAGAACTCCTCCTTCATGGGTAGTTTGTTCTGAAAATAGTTCAGAATAATGAGGACACTGTGAAAGTTTTAGCTAAAAAAGGAATAAGGAATTTTAAGTTAAGCTTCTACACTGTCTCATATTTTTGGTGCAAGTCAAGCAATCAGGACTGTTAAACAGGATACACTGATCAAATGCTTTTCTTATCTAGAACACAGACAGAAAAAAAAATGCAATTGGTATTTGGTTGTGTCAGTCGTATACAAAATTGGCACTTGCAATGATGTTAAAGGAACTGGCAGGTTGAGAGAGGACATGAATATCATGAATATCATGCAGGTTGTGGGGACGTAAATTTTACTTATTCACTGGTTCTATTTTTAATGGTGAACTGCCCAAAGCCAAAAATGTAGGAATAAATAAGTTTCCCTTTAATTCACTGAAAAATGAGCAGCCTGAGGACATACTGATTTATAGTGTGTGCTTCTGTTCCCAGTTAGTGCCATCTGCCAATAAAGCCTCTTGTCCCTCTAATGCAAGTCCTTTAAAATGCCTGTGTCATGGTGGATTCTAAAGCAGATCTAGATATGATAATTTTGTAAAACTGTACTGAAGAAAAAATATATATATAATTGGTCCTGCTTTTAGGATATGCTTAAACATCTTTCTTTTTTTAATTTACTTTGTAAAGTTTTATGGCTCCCTCAAAGGGATATTTTAATTTTAATTATGTAGCTGCTGAAGGAAACTATAAAATTTACTTACTACTAGCTTCATACTCTTAAATATCTTGTTTTCATCCTAGATAGTTACACTGATATTACATTATTATACCACTTAAAACTGATGGAATTGTATTGACATCTTGCATGGGCCTGCTATCCAGAATGGCCTTATTACGTGACATGTGCTAATTCTGAAATGTAAAACATGTAAACCCCAATAAATGTGCACACTTAGTTCGTGCCTGTTTTCACAAAGTATCCTGTATAGTTTTCCTTCATCTGTGACTTTTCTTGGTTATTGTATATTAAATATTTGTTATAAGAGGATGTTGTAACCTACAGATTGTCACATTTGTTGACACAGCACACTTAAATAGGAAAGGAAACAACTTGAGCACCCTGCTGAGTGACAGTGTTCTGGTGGACCAGATACATCAAAGCTGGCATGAGGAGGTATAAATTATTACTGAGTCACTTACTCTCTGGGTTGTCCTTCAGAAAATTACTGTTGCATAAACCTTCTTGATAGGAGCTGTTGTAAACTGGTTAAAACCTCAAAGTCTCAGCTCCCTAGTTTATGTGAAACAGTGGCATGCAATGTTACGTGGAATGGATTTTTCCTGATGTATTCAGTGATAAAACTGTGCATCCAAAATCCTACTGCTTACTGCTTTGTAACAGCTGTTTTATCTTTCTTCTTAAAGGAGACACACATTTTTGGGGGGGGGCAGGGGGATTGATAGTTTGGCCATTTCAATGTTCCTCCAGTCCCATATAGTTAAGGTCTGCCAATGTTCAGAGATTCCTACTTCATAACACTTCTAGGAAAGTAAAGAAATGGATGGTTTAGACTTCTGATTTCTCCTCTTTGCAGATAACTCATTGTCTTCTCATTCCTTTTCCTGGCACGTAACAAATCGGTTATCCTTCTCACAGCTCTCACCTGCTTTCTTTAACCTCTTTCCCTTACCATTTCAGTAGCACTAAGCTGTCTCCAATATCTGAACCGTAAAATCCTCTTTACTCTATCTCACTTCTTATTTTACTCCATTGAACTCATGCCTGGGCACATTCTTTTAATTACTGATGTTCTATTTGCATAGTTGTTGGAATTTCTTCTTCTTCTGATGGAAAAGAAGCAGTTATTTCTCCCTCTAACTGAAAAAGAGACTAATTCCCCTGTCCTTTTATCCTTTATTTTGGGTTGTCATCTTCTAGGAAAGACGAATTGCAACTGTGCCTGTATGGCATCTTATCAAACAGATAATGATCCAGATAGGATTATCCATATGTTCACTCACTGTTTACTGTAATAATGCATGTAATACACAGTTTAGAGTATCTTAAGATTGATATTTTTATTGATATTTTTATATTTTTATGTCCAGATGTTGACAAGTGTTAACAAGGGTATGTATTCAATGTAATACATCTATTTCTATGGAGTATGCGAGGAAAAAAAAGTCTCAGAATCTTTGGATGTGCTGGGCTTAATAGGTGACAGCAATAGATTCTTGTTCTTTCCAGACTGATACTTAGGGGAAGTACTTCCAAGTGCTATGCCACTGAAAAACAACTTAAGAGCTCGTAGTGCTTTTGGGAGATGGATCTTCCTGTTCTTCAGAGCTTTATAGCACAATAGCAATGCATCAGCTGTTAGGAAAAATGAGATGGGTCTCAAATTTTAATCTTACCTTGACTTGCTGAACAGTTCTTAAAGGGTGGAAAAGCAGATATAAGAAATGACAGAGTTCTGTTAAGAAGGTTTTCATATCATATAATCTAGTTGTTATATTGAAGATAAAAAACATAAAGCAACTGATATGTGAAATAATATGTATAGTAGAAATACCTGCATAGAAAATATTGGGCTGTTACTGTAATCCTAAAAAAAAATAATCTAGGAAGTAAGTAGTTATTGGTGTTCTGAAAATTCTAGTGCCTGCATTGTGAATCAAATGCCAAAGGGATAATATAGGAGTCTGGCTGTAATGAAGCTTCAAAAGTAGCATGTCAATTTAGCCAAAAAAAAAAAAAAAAAAAGAAAATACTCAAGTGAAAATTATTCTTTTAAGATTTTATTGGCTTTGCTCAGGTGGCTTTTTTGAAGTAGGGGTGTTTCGACTTTAAAGAAATGGTTTTGTCCCCTAATCATGTGGCAGTGTTCTTGAAGGTGAGGATAGAGGGAAAGGTGAATAGTAAGGAATGGTTGTCCTCATCATCATGTTTCTCTTGAAATCATTCTGTCTCCAGAGCATCTGTACTTACCAGCAAATAAAGCTTTTTAGGGTGTGGAAAGTATTGCAGAATCTGGGCAAATCTTTTGGGTTATTCCTGCTCAATTATTTTGGCTTCTGACTTGTCATGAGAACACATCAAAGTAGAGCTTCCTTACATTTGGTGTAAAAATTAAATGTCACTGATGGTGGAAAATTTGGTAATGCATGATAAGCAAAGCCAAGAGAAAATTATTTAACACAATTTTCATCAAGGCTGCCCTAGATAAACCAGTCTACTGGGAACTCCCAACAGATGTGGAGTGTTGGAGAAGGACCCTCTAACAAAAATTAAAGTAAGGGTGTGACACTGGGGGGAAAACAGTAATGGAAACACAAAATGGGCGGTTATAGTGGTGTTAAAGGGAGGCCAAAGTAAATGAAAGTGGGCAGACCAGAGTTTTAACCAAGCAGAAAATCTTGAGTAGTCTGAGATCCGGTTTTGAAAAATTAACCAATTAAAAGGGTGAATCCCCCAGTTTAAAAATAATGTATTTGGAGGACTTTGAAAAAAATCTCACCTGAATCCCTACTATGTGGCAAGTACTTTTTAATTAAATGGTAGTCTGTTGGATTCATATTCTGACAGATATCGGAATCCTCACCTCGTTGCATAATTAGACAGTAAAATAGAAATTATCCTTTCTAATAGATACATAAAGCAGTAAGGATATTTTAAAATTCCTGTCAAATCACTCTATGTAAATTATCTAATCAGATACCATCGCTACATAATGTAATGTTAAAAACAGCAGAATTTCACCTTTACAGAAATCAGCTAGCCCTGTTTCAGATTACAGGGTTTTGTAATTACAATATTTCTTCATCAACACGCTCCACTTCATGCTGTCACATATCTTTGGAATTGTTACAGACATTTATCCCTGTATATGGTTCTAGCTTCTTAAAAATGTGTGTTTTTCAGATCTTCTTTTCTGGAAATCCTTTTTTGGTGAATGCTGATGCTGGCATGTTAGATATATACTAGTTAGTGTAATGGCAAAACAGAAGCTCTGAGCAACCTCCTACTCCATCACCACTATACCCACATGTGTAAATCCACAACAAGGGACAAGAATGAAGTTTGTTATGAGAGCCAGACCGTGTAAAACTGAATGTTGAGGATGCACTGATCTGGGAGAGTCTGTGAGGCCTTGACCTAAGGTGTTGCCAAAAGACCTAAGGTGTTGCCAAAAGACATAAGAATGCTGCAGTTATGCAAGATTTTAAAGGAAATGAGATTAAATGTGGTACACACCAGCAAGTTACTCTTCAACTACTTAGCATTCTGTTTACCAAATACCTACAATGTATTTAGATCCCATATGAATCACATCAGTAAAAAATGAATGTCTGTTGGTTCCCTTGAAATACTAATACCTCGTCACTGGTGTTTCATCTGTATCATTCCTTCCTTGCAAAAGATCATCTTTTTGCATGGAATAAGAGGGGGTGAGCAAGGCAGTCTTCTGGTACCAGCTGGAAGGCAGTTTGCATCTTTGGGAGGAACTCAGTTGAGTGCAAACATGGTACTGATTTTGACTGTCTTAAGTTGGGGTTCTGAAAACTTTTAAAAAGACTCATGTGTGAGGTATATTCGTGATGGGTGTTCTGTGGAAGCCTATGACATAACAGTATTAGGGAAGTGGATGCTTGAGTTGGCTCTGTGCCACCCTGCAAAACAAGAAACTTGGCAGAATACGTATATGAAAACAACCAAATTTGTTTTCTGTCTGCTGCACTGCTGGAAGCACTATAACCTGATTAGCATGATGGATTATATTTGTATTATTTAATCTGGAGTAAAGGAGGTAGAGGGGACACTGTATAACTGTACAATTACCTGAAAGGACGCTGTAGCCAGATGGTTTTCGGTCTCTTCTCCCAAGTAGCAGGTGACAAGACAAGAGGAAACGGCCTCAAGTTGCACCAGGGGAAGTTTAGATTGGATATTAGGAAAAATTTATTCACCCAAAAGCATTGTTGAGCATTGGAACAGGCTGTCCAGGGAGGTGGTTGAATCACCATCCCTGGAGGTATTTAAAAGATTCTGTAAATGTGATTACTTGGGGAAATGGTTTAGTGGCGGTTTTGGCAGTGTTAGATTTATGTTTGGACTTGATGATCTTAAAGGCCTTTTCGAACCAAAATGACTCTGATTCTATAACCATAGGCCTTACTTTATGAGGTAAGGTGCAGCTTGAAGATATAACAGCATAAGCAGGTATTAGGTGAGAAATTTTTGCTTGTGATGCTTTTTCAAATTCAAGTATGTTTGAAACTGACTCTAATAATGGACATTCTAGAAAGGCAAGTATGTCCTATTTAACTTTCATAATATAATATTTGAATATAGTACGATGAACTTGTTTCTTATGGAAAAAATGTACCATATAATGAAAAGGTCTTTTATATTTACTTCTTCAATTCTGAAACAGTAAATTTGATCAAATTTCTGTGAGATTTAACATGCTTAATCAGGTCAGAAATAGAGAACAAACTGAGAACAGGTTTTTACACCACTGCAGACTCTTTATAAAATATGATTAGCCTTTCTTTGTCAGCTTCACATCCTTTTTCTCAAATACAAGGCTTCATGCCATTTGAAGGAAACTAACTAAATTTGTCCTTGTTCTACAGTTTTTGCCTGTGTTCAGTTTCACTGAAATCCTGTTTATAATACAAACCTCTTTCTTGTTGTGAGATGTAAGATCAAGTATTTGTCTTGCAGACAAAAGACAAAAGAAAGGACTGATAATTTTAACATATAGTAATTTCAGCTTAATATTGTCAGTTTAGCAAAATCACGAACATGTCAGGGTTTCTTACAGTGGCTGAATTGGGTTGGTCTTTTTGCAAGCATATATAGTGTCGTTAGGACATGTTCACTGAAATGTTTTAGTCCAGGGCTGGCAGGAAGTCAGTTTAGCCAGTATCTGTCACTGTTATTTTCATGCAAAAGCTTAATACTGGGGCTCAGTTAAAAGCCAACCATCTGATTATTGCTTTGTCATATTACTGTTCTTTTTT
Organism: Thinocorus orbignyianus; assembly: GCA_013400375.1. Lineage (NCBI taxonomy): Eukaryota > Metazoa > Chordata > Aves > Ciconiiformes > Thinocoridae > Thinocorus > Thinocorus orbignyianus. The sequence continues at coordinate 51,536 of VXBW01009185.1, read as the reverse complement.
CCTTCTAGCTTTCTTCTATGGAAGTGAAAGCAAGGGGGACCTGTCGGAGTCCAATACTGTTGATGTTTTAATGTTTAATTCTAAAGTTTACTTATTTGATATATTTGGCATTCTATGGGATTTTGATTTAGCACAATGATACAACAATACACTGAAATTGTAGCATAAACATAATGTCATAAGACCAGTCCCTGTGTGCTCACTGTCATGATACTGAGTGTCCATAGTCACTGGGAAGGAATATGTGACTTGAAGCCAGCATGAGCCTGTTGCTGTCTCAAAAGTTTTTTTTATCAGTTGTCCAGTTTTCAGAATTTATGTTGGACTGAGCCTTATATACACTCCCTCCTCCCCACTAACTGTGTCAGGAAAGGCTGTTTATACAACCTTGTTGGCCCACTGGTACAACGGTATGCCTAAAAACAAAGCTTACCCCTAACCCTCCTTGTGTTGACATAATTTCAGCTTGATTTATGGTAACTGGGGGTCATTCTTTGCATTATTTTCTGAGCTTGTTATTTTTGCCCATCTCCTCTGCACTGCCTTCCATTCTGAGGGTGAGCTGTGCAGTTGTTTTCTACCTGTTGGCTTTGACCAGTGTTGGGAGATTACTGGTGTTGCACAGTGAACTTATCATCATAGGGAACTTATTCATCATATGAGTGACCAGCCCTTTTATAGGACCAAATTCTGCAGCCTCGATAGTTTCAGAGTTACTTGGGTAGACTTCAGAGAAGTGTTTGACCCTTCACAATTTATGCTGATCTTCAAAATATCTTGGTGACATACTTTAATGAATCTTTGGCCAGGATGAATGTGGTTAATGAAACATTGGTGCTCTAAGAAAGACATTCCATTTAGAAATAATTAGTATTACCACAACGGTTGCTTCTGATTTGATAGTGTCTGTATTTTTGTCTGTCCTGCCTTGTCTTCTCTGGAGGCTAATGTAATACTTGACAACTCTATATTTCAAAGGTTTTAGCAATCCTCAAAATCAAAGCTGTGTGGGGAAAAAAAATAATAATAATCTGGAAACCCTTAAAGTTATTTCATGGACCTTTGGGATTAAGAAAATATTGAGTTAAAGGCACATCTGAGAGCATTTTTTCTGTATTGCTTTACCATTCCCCTGGCCTTCTGTTTTATGCTCTTGCTGAACAGGAACTGTTCTCAGTAACAAAGCTGACTGTCTGGACAAGCCAAAGATCAGGACTGTTTTTTGGCCCCCTCTGGCCTTCAGCATATATTTCCACTGTTCATTCACAACTGTCCTTCCTTCTTGCTGAAGAAAAGTTTTACAGCTGAAATGAACTAGTTAATAGCAACTCGGAAGGCAAAAAAGGGTTGGTCATGAAAGGAATTAAATCAAAACCCTACTCATTTTCCAGCAAAATGATTCTGTTTCTCTGCTTTTTTTTTTTTTTTCTTTCCTTTTCTTTTTTTTTCCCTTTCGGTACTTTTAAGCTCATTCCCAATGAAGAGTAGAGTCTAGACAAAAACCCAAAAGGCAGTACCGGGGAAGACTGGCAGAAAAGCTATGAGTCTGGTTCACTGGTATTGTGGAATACCATTGACCCAGACTGAAAGAAGAGTTTAGCACCAAAATAAATATGCCCTCTTGTATGTAAAAGAGGAGAGGAGAATAGAATGCCTGTCTTACACAGGAGATGAATCTACTAATACAATGCAATGGAAATTTCCTTATCCGAAGCTGACCTGGAGAAGAAGACGCGTCTGTGTCTTAGTTTGAGTAAGGCTGACCAGGAAAATTCTCACAACACGTTTTTTTTCATAAGAATTTAGGAAAGGACAACCTCAGTCGTACTCTGTTCTTTGAAAGGAACAAATCGTTGTGCAGCTTCATTGGAACTTGCTCTTTTGCTGAAATCGGAACATTTTGCACAAACCATTTTCAGTTCAGCAAAGATGAGGTAAGACTCTGACAGGTTCCTGCTGGGTCTCTTGCTGGCTCTCCAGCCCTCAGCCTTTGGCAAGCTGCCTGGCAGGTTGACAAGCCATAGAGAGCCTCACAAACTAGAGGTTTGTGCTCATCACTTCTTGGTAGGTGAAACTTGCAGGCCTTTTAAGACTCATGATTCCAAGGCAATTTGGTAGGGAGACTGCCCCAGATTGAGGGCTTGCTTGTCTTTTTGAACTGTGGCATAAGAATATAATCATCATGAATTCTAATCAGAGATTACAACTTTTTAAATAGCTTTGCAGAAAAGCAGGCAGGAAGCAATTATGTCAAAATTTTTTTATTACATGAAGGGGAAACTTTTCATGTGAAAAGACTTTACATTTCTTGGTTTGAGAGGAAAATAAATATATACTATTTTTATTGAATTAAAATATTTACTAGACATTTCTGTTGCTTAATAGCAAAGTCCAAAGTTATAATTGCAATATATTACCATAGTAACAAGACTATCTTAATGGGCTCCTGTATGTTTTTTGTCAGTAACTGAAAATTAGATATTCTAAATCTTGTTATCACATATGAATTGGGAAGTTCATATGTGAAGTAGATCAAATGAAATGCAGAAGGTTTTATCCTTGGCACTTGCCCTGACTATTACCAGGCTGTCCTGTTTTGGCTGGATGTGTTGGGAGGAGAGAGGGGGGAAAGTAACAAGTTGTGAAAGCTTGACAAACTACTCAGTAATAAAATGTTAGCTTGACTTCTGAAATAACTGTGGCATCCTCAAATAACTTGTCAGTGGTTTTAGATAGATCTAGAAGAAGTGGCAAAATATTAATTGGGCTCTACTAATAGGGGTTGTACCACTTAGTCATCTGAATACTGACATTCCTGGTGTTAGAGTGAGTTAATTCAGAATTAGCATTGGTCCTTCTGGCAGAAAGAATAAATCTCATCTTTGCAAAAGCAACCCCCTACTACCACCACCTTGCTCCCCCATTCATACACAGTAGCATTACTGTTCTGTAGTCTCATGTGTCTTTACCATGAATACCCAGACACTGGAAATGCCAATCTCCCAGTAAAGACTGACAAAACAGACAGAATGTGGTGATGGGTTTGGTTGTGTTGATTTTTTCCCCCTGAAAGCTACAAAGTCACTACAACTCCTCATTCTTGAGGTTGTGATGGGTTTGCTGCCTATTGTTTCACTCTTGAGTGATGAATTGATTGAAGTGTAAATGTATTCTCAGCATTTTTTTCTAAAAGGGATTTGATTCAGGCAGACCTCTCAATTTTATATATGCCTGAAATATTTGCTGTAAGAGAAAGAAATAAATTTGCAGGGCCATCTTGAAAATATGTCTTCAAACCCTATTAGCTTTGAGCACATTTTGATCAGCTACTTGCTATTTTGTGAAGCTCACAATTTCTGTTCATTTCTGAATGTCAAGTAGGAAGTGGCTGTGAACACGATCTTACAGCATTGCAGGAAAAATGTTTCCTTTCAATATCATTCTGCAATTTTTACCCCATCTAGTATGTACATCATAGAAAACCTTCACTGTTCTAACTTTTTTTCTTTCCTATGCCCTCCTAAAGATTTCCAGGTCTGCCTTCTTATCTTGCCCTGGAGCTCTACTGCAATTTCCCATAATATTCCAACCATGTATCTTTCAATTCAGCACAAATTGGCAGTGCTGCTGCAGTCAGCATGCATACATCTTTTCTTTCTTCTGCCTTGGGCTGCTCCTCCTTCCTGAATGTATTCCTACACCCTTTTCTCTCTATAAGAATCCATCCGTTCTATAGACTTTGTTCGGCAAGTTAACTAGTTCTATCAGTTTCCTGATAAGACCAGGCCTCGCAGGTTGCAATTTACTTCATGTTTCTTCTTAGATTCACATACTTGAGTTCCTCCTTTCTTGTTTACTATGTTTTTTACATTCTCAGAGAAAATAGAAGGATCCAAACACGATGTGTCTGTCTTCTAAATGATCATTCTTAACTCCATATTCTTCACTGGCTAGCCATGGCCTCATCATTTCTTTCTGGTTCAATAACAGTTATCCATCAGTGGCTTTTTCCCCGACTAATGTAGGCCTCCTTTTTATCCTTTTAAACCCTTTTGTTTTATTTCAGATCCAATGTGTAGGGTATCTACTATGAATAGGTGATAGATGTCCTCTTACTTTATTGAAATAAGTTGACCTTTCAATAGAGAAGGTTTAAAACAAAACCAAAATCCCCCACCAAACAGCTGTTTGAGCTACATTTCCCTTACCCTATATTTGTATTTGTCTTCCTCATCCTTTTCATTTTACAAAATGATATATTTTATAAAATTGTATTTAATTGCCAATTCTTGCCTCTCAGAATATTAGCAACATTTCTTTAGTATTGCTATAGAAGGCAATTTCATTTCTGTGTGAGAAACAATAATTTTATTGTGCCTTGTTCTACTGGATGATTAAAAAGGACTGGAAATGCAGCAAGGGTCAAAAGAGAATAGAGGTTCTCTTTTGGTTCCATAGGTTCCATATGATCAAAAGCAGAAGCAAATCAGTAAAACAAGATATGTGGTCAGGAACAACACCTAATGTGTGTCTTACGCCAACTTCAGTGATCTTGCGGGAATGTTGCACTTTAGTGTAGCCATAGACAAAATCTGGTAGGTATGTCTCATACTGTAGTAATGGGGTTCAAGACTTAATGTAGGTATGTTCTCGCCAAAACAGGAAAGTAAAAGCCTCAAGTAGCATAGTTAAAGTTTACTTCTCTTACCTGACCTGCCAGCCCATGAGCTGGCTGCCTTTCCAGCCCTGCCCTGACAGGCATTTCAGTTGTTTCCAACACAGCAAAGAGATCAGCATGAAGACTAGAATCTAGCCCTACTGTTTAGTTCTTGGGTTAGTTACTGCTCAGTGATCCTCATGATTTTCTCTGTCCCCTTTGGAACTACTTGCCACTGTTAATGGTTCGTTATAATTCTGTTGAAAGCCATGGAATCTACAGGCTTGTTTTCTGGTTCAATCATTTATATCACTGGTTGTTTGTGGAAAGGCAATGGCAGCTTTCTTTTCATTAAGTTTTCCCTGTATTTAGTGTTGCCCTTCATGCATGAAACTCACCCTAAGGCATATCAAACAGTCATCTGTTGTGATTCCTAACATACGTATGTGAAGGCTTTCATGAAGGGTGGGAGATTATGGTTTGTGATGGTAAAGCTAGTATAAGAAACAGGTTTTTCTGTGCTCTTTGTGTTGCTCCACAGGAATGAGAATGTGTACTCTTTCTGTACCATCTTTTTGAAGTCTTGCTGCCCACCCTGTCCGGAGATGTGGAGGAATCTTGCAGCAAAATTGATTGCAAACATACCCAATCTGTGCAGTGAAGTGACTAGTGAGCTCGTGAGGGTCTGTTTGACACACACCAGTAGAACACGCACGGTCATACTTATAAAAGTCATAGTCACAGGTGTGGGGTTTTTTTGGTTGTGGCTTTTATTTTTTTGTTTGTTTGTTTTTTGTTAATGGAAGTGTATGTATATTTAATAAAATATACTTATATATTATTATAATCTGAGAGCTATGTGGTAATTGCAACAGGAATCTCCCTTGGTTCTCTAGGTTGATTTCCAGTGAAATGCTATATAGGAGCATAATTGCATAATCCATATGATTGCATGATGCCCTCATATCCTCATATGCATTCAGAGCTGATTAAAATAATCTCTTCTGCCTCCTGTTTGTATGTTTGTAAGGTCAAATGTGTTATTAGGCTTGACTATTCAGCTTCAGGATATAGAGGGCTTCTTTGCAGAATGTGTAATGTGATATACACAGAAGCCCTTCTGCTAACAAAATGACACCTACTGGTCTCAAGGGTTGCAAGCACGTTTTTTTCTAATCTACTTCATTGTAAATTGTGGTGCCAGATCTAGTCAAGTCAGAAGATAAAGTGTGAACCTGCCTGGAAAACTGTGGCTTGATGGTGCTCAATATTGAAGTGCTTGTTAGTCTTGAGTCAATTTTCTCTTTTGATCTTTACACTCCTGTTGCGTTTGGAACACTTACTGCAATAGTTACTTATGGGGAAATATATATAATTCCCTTTATCTTTCCCCTGTCTGTGAACAAGTAGAAAGCAATATATTAAGCACAGTGTTTTTGAATGCTCTAGATGTTTTCCCTGGGCCCGTGGCCCGACTGCAACTGACTGGTACCCTGCCAGAGTAGCACTTGGACATGTAAACCTGCCAGTCTTCAAAGAAATGCCAGAGCACTGTGTGAGAGGTGTGTTTTAACTAGTTTTGACAAATATCTCTTATTCCAGAGAGGTCAGAAGGACACATTCTGTCATTGAGAAGTGTAGTGACATGAGTATTCTGTGCATTTCATGCAGACTTATGCATCTAGCTATAAGGAACTGTATTGACAGTTCCCTTCTGATACCACACAAGGTATTACAGATTTTGCTCTAAACTACATCACTGTTTTAATATGGGAACTGGAGGGATTGGAAATGTGCATCCCTGCAAGATACGGAATGTGAAACAACAGAAGTTTTGGTTCAGGGCTGGGCCTGAGGAGCTCTGAATTTCATTTCCAGATCTATAATAGATTCCCTACATTATTTCAAAAAAAAGTAATTTTGTCATTCAGTGTCAGAATGCTTTCTTTCTGTAAAGAGGCAAAAATTCTTGCAGTGCTGCTTGCAGTTTTGTACAGCCGCCTCTGGTATCTGTTCATGATTTTCTTTAAATCAGAAGCCCCTTTGGCACTGCGGCTCTTTGTGTTTTAATTTTTTCTGTAACTTCTGAAGGTCTGGTTGGACACTTTGCAAATTAGGTCAAGGTTGATTGTTACTTTGGAGAAGATATAAAACACTTAAGCAACCTGACTTTTCTACTGAAGGTGAGCTTCTAAGGGACTATTCAGAAAGAGAAATCCAGTGGGGACTTTAGATTTCTTCTCAGTGGCTCTTGCATAACCAGAATTGATTAACAGCTATCAGCAGTTGGATAATCTGTGAAATGAGTTGGTGTTTTCATCTCGTCTTCTCTGTTTTGTAGTTTCCTCCTCCTTTTAATCAATAACATTGAGGTTATTTCCAGAGACATTAGCAGTCTCTGGAAAGGTCAAGAATACAGCAATATCGGAAGTATGTTGATGAGGTTATAAAGGCTGAATGATGGATTACATGGCTATTCCTTGGTTTGTACCTTCAAACACCTCCTGTTTTAGTTACTTTATGAATGAATATACACACTAGTTTTGTTCGGATTTTTATACATGTTTTTAACTAAAAATATTTCAGAATTCTGATTTTGGTTCACTTTCAGTAATATAGAATGGTTAAACCAAATTAAAATGATACAATGGACAGACCAGACCCTTTCCACTTCTTATTACTCTATCCCCTTTTATTCAGAATCCTGTGGTCCTCTGGGGAAAAGAGTTCAGGCAGTGTGAAATAAATTAAATCTGGCAGTAAATTTTCCCATTTCCACATCCAAAACTCATTAGAACTAAACAGAATTCTCCAAAATTAAGTAAATTTTCCTACTCTACAGTGATTTGGATCCATTCCTCTCCGTATACAGTTTCTTTTAAATTGTTTGGATGTTAAATCTTGGTTATTTAAAAATTAATGAAATGGGAAAATTGAATGTGTTTCTGTTTTCCTTACAAGCTGCTCCTTCACTGCCTTTGAGTCCCACTCAAAGACATTTGCTGCCTGAACCTAGTTTTACATTATGTTATTTTTATTTTGAACCACATTTTTTTCCAGTATATGAGAAAAGTGAGATAAACATCTGTGTTCTAGAAGCCACTTGTATTGCATAGAAAATAGACATGCAATATAGTGGTCTTCAATGAAGTCTCAACAATAGGTACTCTTCAATGCCACCTACTGGTACCGCAGGTGTTAACGACCTACCTGCCCCTAGAGAGGGGCATCTTTAGGGAGTATTCTTCGGTTGACTGTCTTGTGTAGGAACTTTGTGACTAACCAAAGTAGCCTCTCCAATTCTTAAGAATGTTTTAGGATAAATCTTGGGTTTATCTTGGTTTTCGTTTTCATTTTGTTTTTCTGTATTGATAGATCTTGGAAGTAGTCCTTGAGTTATTGTGAAGAATTAATATCTCCCTTTGCTGTGGGAGCAGCTGATCCTTGCTAGCTTCAATCTCAGTTTTAAATACTTACGCAGAGCAGTAGCTAATTTTTCCTGCCTGTAATCTTATGACTGACTCTTCAGCATGTGACTTCATCCTGCCTAACTTTTTCCTGAACTGTTTCAGAGCAATACATTCTAACCACTCAGCTGAGTATCAGCACAATCATTTAGCTTTATCAGGGGACACTAAAATGGACATTAAGGTACTTGAAATTTTTTTCATAGCAGTGAATTATGTGCATTTCACATTGCCTTCCTTTCTCTCCTTTGCCTTCACAAGATCACCAGATACTCTAGGGAAGTTTTACTGAAATAAAATAGAATATAGACTATTTCAACCTCTGAAAGTCAAATTCTCAGCCTCCTTTCTTATAGCCTGTGAATGTGATGATATAAGAGATTGAATCTGAAGTCTGTGGTAATAAACTACTGAATGAGGCACTTTGGAGGGATTTGATATTTTAGATAGCATTAAAAAAATATTCTAAGTAATGTGAAGGTATATCAGTTTGCTTTCAGGGGAGTGTGGTACTTGGACTGTGTAGAAGAAGAGGGTGTTGCAATGTAGCATGGAAGAATGATAGATTCAATGTCCTGTGTTGAAACCAAAGAAACTATGGCTGAACCCGGCACTGGTCTTTTGTCACCTGTAAAGATCAGCTGTAAGACCGAGATATGTTTTTAAGACTTCTGTTCTATTAACTCATGGCGTTTAATGTTCTGAGCTTTGCCAGACCAACTCTGTGCATCAGAACAGGCAAAAGGTTGCTTTCATTTAAGCTCTTTTTGGGAAGATCACAGAAAAACTTTGCTATTCATGATGCTCAGTGATTTTTTTATTTTATTTCTCTTTTCGATTGCAGGGAGTGTAGGCATCAGTAAAAACAAGGTTTTCCCTCTCACAGACACAGCTATAATCCTTTTGAAGATCTTGGTAATAAATAAGACTATTTTAGCATTTAGCTAACTTGAGGTACGAAAACCTAATTCTACTTGTATCTTTCTATTCAGGCTGTAATGCAAAACTATAGGGAAAAAAATCATCTGCCATCCCTAAAATCATCAGGGTTAAAAAAATTCAGAAGCAGAAATGGTCCAGGGAGGGGGAATGAATAGCTAGGGGTAAGGAGAAAGGGCAATTCTTAAGTTGTTCCTGCTGCCAAGAAAAAAAATAATGAAACTTTTCCTTTAGTGTCAAGTGAAGGCAAAACTGCAGTCCAGAAGCTACATGATAGAGCAGAATTTTATAGGTATAGTGTATCTCTGCAGGAGTTTTCTCCCTGCTTTACTGTCAGTCAGAGGCTATGAATGTACCAGATACATCTTGATGTCTAGTTTTTGATTTGATTCATTACTCAGCCCTCTAACTGCAGCCATATAGAAAGCAGGCTCAGACTGCTATTCTTTGACTGAAAGATTACTCCTGCAAGAGAGGTGCAAATACCTGCTTGTCTTGCCTCTTATAACTGTATGAGAAATGTTTGAGTCTTCTGTCCTCTCATAACAGTTTGCTTGTCCTTTTGGCATTGCAAACATGACCCTTTTTTTGTACATTGGCATTGCAAACGTGACAATGTTTTTTGTACGTTCCCATGTGATATTACATATATTTGTTATGGTCCCCAAAGTGCAAATATAGTCAAAAGTTGTTAGGTAAGTGTTGAGGTTGACATTAATCTAAAGTCAGGAAAAACGTAACGTGTTTGTTCAACAGTTTGGTCAAGAGTCTACTGAGTGTGTGCCTAGTCCAAATGAGAAGATTAAAAGTGCGTGGGAATCCAGTGAAGTGAGAGTAGAGAGTCCTGGCTGTGACTAGTAAGTCTTGGAACAAGTAGAAACGATAACGGAAAGCTGTTGGTAACAACCCTAACAAGAAATTAAGAGAGCACAGAGAGAGCTTCTCTACTGTACTGTAGGAGGTGGTACAGTTAGAAATCTTTATGAGTGAGGAAGAGAAGGGAGAGATAATACTGTTGGGACTCTTGGCAGCATATATTTCAGTAGGCGAAATGCAACAAAGTTTTATGGGTATTTAAGCAAACTAAAAATAGAACTGTTGGCATTTGAGACTGCAGGGAAAACTACCTGTTATTTAACATGCACCACCCTCCTATAATCCTGAACTAAACAAAACAAAAAAACACCTCTCTATGCATCGTGTGTTTAATGACTGCATTAAAATATATAGATGTTTGTAAATGCAAGATCCTTTTGAATGGAGAATGATTATTTACCTTCTTGGGAAACTTGATTAAGTACAAAGGCTTCCCTCTGTGTAACACAAAAAACCTCAAATTCCCACCAAAACAATGTTGCCTTTCATTTTCAACACTATTAAAAGGGACAAGACGTAATCTCAGAACTGCGATAGAACAGTGGGAATTTGTCAGGAAAGAGGAAGTTTCTTGAGGACCAATCAATTAAAATCTGTGTGATTATGATAAGCTACATCCACCAAATGTGTGCCTCAGAAAATTAGCTACATTATGTGACTTCCCTGCATATATTTTGAAAAAGTATGGGATATGGCCTTCATGAAAAAAGGGAGCAAGCTGAAACAGGGTACATGAGACACATTTTTAGATTGGTAATCTTTTAGGTATTTTTTTAGACTCTACCCTTTGAAACTGGCATGAATAATGCAAAAAGACACCCCTGACAGTTACTTTAGGTTCTGCTTTTTACATTGCTTTAGAGTTGCTGATTATCTTCTGATACTGTGGAGAACCGATGTAAAGAATTTTTCATTGCAACAACTGTGGATTAGCAATCTTCACTGTAAAAATTTAAGTCTCAGGCTTCCACTAGTATGAAGTTCTATTTCAGCAGTGTTAGGCAAACTTTACACCATCCAATGATTTTACAGATTATTGCATGTGAAGCTGTATATTAGAGCCCCTAAATGATTTATTGATGGAAGATGACGATAAATGGTATTGGAATGAATTGTTACATTTCTTTTAAAAGTCCCAATTCTTTAGATGCATCAGCTTATTTGTAATCACTGAAGACTTTTTGATGCTATGGTAAAAGAAGTCTTTTTGAAGAGAGATTTTTTCTAAAAAAAACCCAGATCTGTCAAGAAAAGAGAGGAATATGATACAAAATAAAATACTATAAAGTCAGTAAAACTGTGTGTTTAAGGTTTCTTTGAGTCTAAGGGAAGAAAATTCTGAAACAGAAAAGAATTTAATACAAACATTTGAAAATTACTCAGGGAAAAATGCTGAATCCCTAGTTTTTTGAGAACAAAAAGATTATGATAGAAGAAATAAAATGGTAGAAATCGTAGTGAGAGTGGTAAAGGAGACAGAAAGCTCTAGAATTGCTCTGTGCATGGAAAGAAACACAAGGGAGGTTTCACAGTTCCCTCAAAGATTAAGGCAAGTGTGGCAGCAGTTTATGAAAATTGTTTCAAGCCAGATTGCAAAGGAGAAAAAAAAGTTTAACACTTGTAACTCAAAAATGGAAATAGTCCAATTAATATAAGGCACTGGAACTAGCTGTGCATCCCTGTGAAGTCAAGGGTAATAAACAAAGTACATTTGGAGGTCTTATTGGCTTACTAGCATGGTATCTTTCAGCACGGTTTGATCTTTTATTAAAAGTTCAGCAGGGGACACCCTTTTAGTTTTGACTCAGTGCCACAAAGAAGTGATCTTCTCATTTAGTGATATTCTTATCCAGGTTGTTAGTATGGCTAGTTGCAGCTTACTTTTTACCGTAGCTGACACTGTGCATTATTATTGTTTATTACCACCATATCAAAAAACCCTGTTGTGACTGGTGTGGTACAAGTAGGAACAGAGAGAGACGGTGCATGTTCTGGAAAGTTTACAATTTGCATAATGAGAGGAGAGAAACAGGTGATTTTAGGGTATGGAATTTACCATCCTGAAGACCTTAGTGAGTCACATGAAAATGCCTGTTTCTCCTCACTAACCACAGATGGATTCTACAGTGATGAGTTCTGCCATGGGACCTACGCTGCTTTGAGTTAGGTTATACGGATGTCCCCCAGTACATCACAGTGATAGTCATGATAGGACGTCATGGTTCACTGGTGCTTAAATCTTTGACAGCTCTATATGTGTCATGTGTACACATGTTTGAGGGAAGACAGTTGCAGGCAGCGTGGCAGAGAGGGAGAATAATGAAAGTATTTAAAGTAGTATTCTGAAAATGGAAGGGTGTTAGTGCAAAGTACATAGGCTTTCTCTGAGTAGCTCTGAGCACTGAAATGAACTTGAGGCAGGCTCTGTCAGACTTCCTTGTGCCAACCTTTGATCTCTGTTGTGCTGTAGCATACATTTACATGCATTATTGTTTATGCAGGATACATCTTATATGCTGGAAGCTTTTAGGTCTTGGTTGTTTTGTTGGGGTTTTTTCCTGCAAAGGAAAAAACTTGGCAGAAAATGTTCTGTGACAAAGTAAAAAATACAGAAAAAAACCAATCTTAAGCCTTGTATGTTTCTTGGGGCCATTATGGGACTGGTGACGTTTCTCTTACTGGGAGAAATAGACTTCCTTTTGATTAGGAGGAGAAGCCTTGCTGATCTTGGGAAATACAGACCCCTGTGTGGTTCAACCCTGCTGAGGCAGGGTGAAATAGGTAAAGCCAGAGCAAAGGAGAACAGACCAGGTCATTGGTCTAATCAGATGATCAAATATAGGAGGATCCAACAACAGATCTTCAACACAAGCATCCTTGGGGTTATGCAGTGTCCTAAAGTAAGGTGGGCTAAAAAGTTATCTAACCATAGGAATTACAGTTGTCTGACTGCAAGATAAAAATATGGATATTTTAATATACGAACTAGTTTGGCTACTCACATTCTGGTTTTATGCATGCTTTGCTTCCAGAGCTTTTCACAGATAGGCCTGTTCACTGTATAAGTGCATAAAGCTTTCTTGATGCATATACATAAACATATATCAATTAAGACATAGAGGTGTCTTTCTCTATGAATTAACTGATTAGCCACAAACCAGCAGTTTAGGATCTGATTGAATTGTGATCTCAACACAATTGATCATGCCAGGTACTATAGAAAATTCATGAAGCAGTTTGCCACAAGAGGAAAGGACACTTGTTTCTCCATGACCTGTTGTTCCCTACCTTACTATTGTCTTGGAGTTGCCAAGCCCAGCAGATTTGTCACTCTCTTATATTTGTAGAGGTTTCAAAGTGATTAGTAGAGGCAGAGCAACGGCATTTGGGTCTTGCTGACCAAATCCAGCTCAGGCCTTGAATAAAAGCCAGGTCTGTGGGAGAAAGGGATTTGGTTTGAGGTAGGGAGGGGCTTACGCTTTCTTTTGTACAACTCTGCAGAAAAAGACCAGGACTATAGACACAGATGATTTTGTTCCATTTGCTTTTAAAAGAATAGCTTTATCAGGTAGTGAATATTCTTAATAAGGCCTAGTATAGAGAGTTCATCTAGGGAAGAAATCTTGGTCTTCTGGAAAAATATAGTTTACAGTATAAACAAATAGAGAAAGGCAAAAAGATTATATGACATGGTGTAGTTATGGTGTGTGAGGTATGACCTCTAGAGTAGTGTTATATTAATTCAACCTAAGGCACTTGCATTTGTAATTCTAGAACACCTGAATGACAAGGGCTCTTAAAGTAGATGGTATAAAACCCTGTAGTAGCTTTCTTTCCCATAGCTCCATTAATCCTCTAGAATGATACATGCTGACTGCATTCCTGCTGATAAAATATTAACTATATTTTTCAGTCTTGGCTGAAAATCTGAAGCTATGTATGGTATATTTAAGCCACAGATGAAAGTAATCAAAAAATTAAAATCAAAGCATGAAAATCCATGCCTGGAAGAAATACAATGGGGTATCAAGAATGCAAACAGTAAAACAGGTTCCCTTAACCATTTGCATGCAGTGGAACAAATATATAACATTCTTAATAGCTTTCCAAAAAGGAGAGTTCTTAGAATTCATTGCGTTCTGTATAGCTGAGGTGTTAGTGGGATGATGGAGTATGGTCCATATAATCAAGCACAGTGCCATGTATGTTCCCGGGTAGAGTGAATCTGTGCCACCTCCTCTTTTCATCAGCTCTTGCAAGCTGTGGTAGAATTTTGCGGATGTCCCAAATGTCACGTGGCAGTTACACTGCGCTGCCTCTGCCTGAGCTTCAGAACTACAACAGCAGCTATCCTGCACTACCAGGATTGCGGGAAGGAGCAGAGCAGTATAAATAAAGCCAAGAAATTCATTTTCCATATACTTATCTGTCTCCAGCATGTTGTTTCACAGTGGACTTCTACTGAATGGGTTGTTGCCTTAGCAATGCTGATGTAGAGAATGAAGAGGAAAAACTTTTAGGGAAGCAGTTGGTAGCAGTCTGGATTACACCACCTTCCACATGCAGGATAAGTAGGCTGATTGAAGCTGTCTGTCAAATTTGGCTAGAGCAGTTAGTTTCACATGGCTTATTCCACTACTAATCAGTGTCATATTTTAATGTGAATTATTTTTTAAAGCTGAGAACTGGGAGGAATTAGATTCTCTTATATTTTCTGTACTGTATCTAGAGATAAAAAGGAAGCATTATTAGGCAGTGGTGGAAACTGAAGGATGGTGAGACGTGTAACAATGCCTTACATGTTTTCATGTTTTAAACAATAAGACTTAAGAATGTACTCTATATTGTGAATATAGAAATGTGTGTTATGTATTATGATGTTATAATGATTCTTCATAGACATGTAAATTTGCATTAGCTTCTATAAGAATGCAACTAATATATTTAACATACCATAAGCTTAATTATTTCAAGATTTTTTAAATTTTTTTTTTTTTTATCCTGTGGAATAGAGCTGTGTACAGTGGGGTCTGCAAAGTAGGCTAGTGATGGGTGTGTCTGGAGTTCATTGAAAGATGAAGGAGAAAACAGGTTGAATAAGTTATGTTTCGGCCACAGAATACCCACTTGCTCATACAAAACAACAATAGCTGTAGCATTCTAAAGTAGTTCTTACTTTATCTGTTAATTATGACATAAGTCTATTAGTGCAGCAAGAGTTGCAAGCTCTTTAGATAACCAGATTAATATTGCTAGTAGCTAATTTGATGTGCTAAAGCCTATGTTTTGGGTTTTGATAATCTATTAGTAAGAAAAAGCAAAAAAAAAGTGCTTGACTTCAGGGTGCTTGGAAAGCTGTTCTTTAGGCTTAATTGTTTTGAAGCACTTTAGAAATATGGGCCAAGGAAAGCTGATATCAGCTTTCCATTGTGTAATCTTGCTTATATGCAGCATAGTCACTCTATTGTATACTTATTTAACTCTACTCATGATCCAAAGAATAGACAGAAATGGATTGGAGTTCTGTTGTCATTTGTATTTCTTAAATAACCACTCAATGGAAAGGGAAAAAAATTGCTTACAAGCTGGATGCCCACTGAGATTTTTGCTAAAATGGATGTACTGTGAGCTGGTATACTAATAAGATGGTTGTTAAGTTCTAAACTGGAAGTAGACCAGAATACTTTGTCTAAATTGAGACTCAGCTAAATTTTGCATATCTCTCCTGATTTACTGCTTTACTTATGAGTGGTTTGTATATTTAGTAAGTGAAAGAAAATCAAAAATAACAGGGTAAGTGGAAAACAGAAAAAAAATAAATGTTTTCCTTAAGATTAAATCTTTTTTTCAAAAAAAGAATACTTTTTTTCTTAATGAAGCTTTTGAGTTTATTGACACTTGTTCTAGAAGAGTATAGAAAAACTCTCCATAAAAGATGGAAAGGGTGGCATTCAACATCTTCTTGCTCAAGATAGTGTAGTATGAAAATAAATTG
Source organism: Thinocorus orbignyianus (assembly GCA_013400375.1). NCBI lineage: Eukaryota > Metazoa > Chordata > Aves > Ciconiiformes > Thinocoridae > Thinocorus > Thinocorus orbignyianus. Next base: position 35,602 of record VXBW01009185.1, on the reverse strand, counting down.
TCTGTATCACCATGGAAATTTCTAAAATCTTGTTTAGTATCATCATGACAGTCAAAACCTTCCTCTGAGATGCAATTAAGGATATCAAGGAAAGCCTTTCTAATGTCTGTGTGAGGCCGATACTATGGGAGCTTTGTTTGATACCCAGCAACATTAACAGAAATGCAAAAAAAATATGGCAACTGAGTTCCCAGTCTTTCAGTTTAACCAATAATAGAGACTGGGGGTAATTAATTAGTTTAGCAGACACACAAATATGGAAATATGAAAGACTAATACCAAATGGAATCTACACCGTATGGAACAAGATCTGGCTTGTTTCTCTCTTTTCTTAAGGACATTGTGCCTGGAGAAGAGAAGGTTTAGGGAGGAATCTCATCAGTGTACATAAATATCTGAAGGGAAGGTTCAAAGAGGACTGAGCCAGACTCTCTTCAGTGGTGTGCAGTGACAGGACCAGAGACAACGGCAACAGACTGAGACACAGGAAGCTTTGTTCGAACATCAGAAAACACTTCACTGTGAGGATGACTGAGCACTTGCACTGATTCTCCAGAGAGGCAGTGGAGCCTCCCTGCTTTGTAAATATTCAAAAACCATCAGAACATGGTCCTGTGCAGTCAGCTTTAAGTGGCTCTGCTTGAGTGGAGTGTTGGAGCAGATGACCTCCAAAGGTCTTTTCCAACAATAACCAGTCTGTGATTCTGTCATTTATATTTAGTTTTCATAAGTCTTTCTAGAAAGCTCTGACTAACAGAGAGCATTTGTTCAATAAAATCCAGTTACAGCAATGGATTTCCTGCAGGAGTTTCAAGACTGTGGAATTAGTTCTTATACAGCTTTTGATTTTCACAAACGTGGTTTAATTATTCCTAATTTTCAACCACTGCAGTTGGATAAAAGACACAGGAAATGCACAAAATGCTGTGATTCTGAAGGCCAAGAAGGATAAGCAAACCAACCGAATAAAAATACTTGTACTATCTGTCACGGAAGGCAGAATAATACAGAAGAAATTCATGTTAATGAAGTTTCAGGATAGGCGTTAGAATTATTCAGACACCAAAGAACTTGATAATAGACCAACATAAACAGAAGCATCTGCCTTTCCAAAGTGCAGGCTGATTAAGAAAATTACTGCATGTATTCAACTAAGCTTTTATACTAACCTTAGGTTAGTGGTGAGGATTAGAGGCTTTGTAATTTTTTTAATGGAGAATTTTTAATTTCATCTTTTTAGAAAGGCGCTTCAACAAACACTTTTATTTATATGTTGGGATTGAATATGATTTGTAGAACTGGAAGCTGAAATGTGTAAGTAGCTGTAACTAATGGGGGGAAATAATACTACAAGAACTGTTGGAGGGCATTTTTTGCCTCCTGCTGATCCACCTGCATAGAGGAGATTCTGAGCACCTAATTCATTCTGGTTTAGCGTCACTTGGCATTACTGGAGCAGCCATTTCATTGTGCAGAGGCCAATTTTTTTCAGAAGACAAACTCCTTTTCTGCAGCTCCCACTGTTTTCTAGAGCGACTACAGGTGTTTGGCCACTCTCCTGAAAGTTAATGAAGTCACTAGATTCTTGCAAGATTTGCACTACCACAAAAAGGCAGAAGCTTATCTATTTTTAGAAGCAAATGCAACAATACAAATTTGGGGGAGTAAAGATTGCTATAATATTACCTGGACTTTTTATTCTTTTTGTGACTGAACTGAATGAAGCACAATATAGTATAAGAAATAGTCTCTGTCCCAAAATCCAGGTGCTGAGACTGTCTTGTAACATGTTTACAAAGAAGTCATGCAGGATGTGCTACCTTACGGTTGAGAAAAATCACAGTTTCCCAGTGTAACACTATGAGCATTTACTTCTAGGGAAATATGTTTGCTTCATGTGTACCACAGCACAGCACGTAAGAGGGAATAGGCCTAGAGAACCCAGTGGGCTGCTGCTACAGAGCAAACTGAAGAAATGTCTTTTTTGTTGTAGTCTAACAACTAACAGCAGAAAAGAGGTGGCTGAATTAATTCCAAATTTAAGCAGGCTACCTGTTTGCCATGGGGCTTTCTGGTGGTGGTTAGAGGGAATGAAACAAATCTGCAGAGAAACGGCTATTAATGTTTCCAGAAAATAATATGTAGAAAGGACTCTGAGTAATGTGATTCCTCTCAATATCATTCCAGCCAGGAAACAGTAGAGAATATGGTATGTCTGTGGAGTTGGAGTACTGTAAGATAACAAGAAACTTGCATTTCAGGTGTTACCTTAGAACTGATTTTGTATTCTTTTTGCCTGCACCTGGATGCTTCCCACAAAAAAATACAATTCCTGTAATGAGAAAGCTCAGTCCTCAGAGATTCAAGTGAGCAAGCTCACTTGAGACATTCCTTTATATGAGTTTTTAAAAAGTTTATAAACTCTGGCTTTGCTCTCCTCTACATTATGTTGAATAAAAAGAGATCCATTAGGGAAAATCAATTTTTTAATTCCACGAGGTGCATCTTCAGTACTGAATATTCTTCTCTTCTGTTTTATTTGCAAGCAAAGCAATTGAAACTCGACAGCTACTAAGTGCACGTAGAGATTCTTCCCAGGCCAATGTTCAGGAGACAAAGAAAGTTCTTGCACTTCTGGAAGGCTGTTAGAAATCTTAGAATTTCTTCTTCTTTCTTGTTCTTTTATAAGGACTGTGATTTTGCTTTGACAACAGTATTTTCTTTAGATTGATGTAACAGACACACAAATGTGATTTAGAAGAAACTCCACCTCAGTATTGTCACTGGTTAGCCTTTTAATGAACCAACACTTCCCTCCTGTAAATTTAATGAATTATTCTACAATAAAAATGAAACTCATCCACAAAGAGCAGCAGATAGAGCAATTACTGATAATTTCATCCAAGAAAGTTTTCAGCTCATTTCACCAGTTTAGTGAGATGTCTGTAAAGCTAAAAGACACTTTGGTATTAATTTACGTCTGTATTATTCATTTAGGTGTTGAGGTTTTTTTGTGTATGTGTCTTCATAGGTAGGAGATACATTTAAGAACACTCTGTTCATTCAGGGCAAGGTTTACTCCAGAGTCCCTGTCTTAAGCACAGGGCACCAGTCAACCATACCATTTCCAAAGGAGCAGCAGGGAGGAAAATTTCTTTATTTTAAGCAAATTGCCAATTCCACGAAGGGACCAGGTATTTACTGAAATCCTGAAGGAGGTACGGCTTCGTTCATTCAGGACAATTAAAAGGAATTGCTTCTTACCTAACCTTTTGAGCTGTGCAATGCACCGGAATTCCTGGGCCCTGCATCCGCCATGTAGCTGAGGACTGATTTTTTCCAAGTCTATGCAATGGATTTTTCATATGTCAATGTGATTGTTTGAGGCCAGAATACATTCTTGCCTTAAAATTTTAAAGCCTACAATTCCACTTTCCATTTGGGCAAGCAGATAACAGTTTGGATCATGAGTGAACAGCTCTTATCAACAATATTCAAAATGGGAAAGTCAGCAAAGTACACTATCAGAAATAATGTTTCAGAAATGACTTATAGAAGAAAAAGAAAAGAGGATCAAATTCTGTCAGCAGGACATAATTCAAAACACTTTAATGACTATTGCAATGCCTTTTTAAAGAGAACACAAAAAATAGTCAATTTAAAATGAAAAAGAATAATCAGTGAATAGGAGGTCTTTTTTTGCATTTTCCCAATCCTTCTTGTCATCTATGTGTGTATATGCAATATGCCTTTGTATAAAACTGTATGTGTTTGAATATTTATTAGCATGTTCGTATACATTTGTCTCTATACACACCCCTCTTCTTGAAGTTATGAACTTGCTTGCTCTGAAGACCCATTGTCCTGATTTGAGGTAAAACAGAACTAATTTTCTAATTTTTCTTCTTAACTAAGCCTCTTCTTAACTAACTGAACTCTCTGAAATTAACAACTTATTGTTGAGAAAACTGTTCATCCCTAAAGTGGTAAGACCTGATTATTTGTAATCTATGTCAAGATGAGGTATGCAGAGACATTCTTGCTTATACTTATTGTTGTAACAACCAAGGTCAGCTAACATTGCTATTTGCTCTGTTGGAGGGACGGAAGTGAAGTGCAGAGGGGTCGCATCTACGGGGAGGAGTAGACAGGACACATGACCCACAATTGACTAACAGTGTATTCCATTCCATTCCATTCCATTCCATTCCATTATCTGCATCATCCTCAGTATAAAAGCTGAGGGATCAAAGGGTCAGCCCTCTTTCATTCCTCAGTGGCTGGCCTCCAAGCAGGACTCTGTTCATCTGCCTTTGATCCTGATCCATGCATTCCTGAATCCAGATCTGGAATCCAACTCCCATCTGTTATTGAGTCCAGTCTGGGACTGCCCCCATGTCTGTCAGTGACACGATTGTTAATTCGTCATCCTGGGAGCTTAATATGGTTTTGTATATATTTCATTATTTTCTTTTTTACTATTTTATTAATTTATTAAGTTTTTCATTAAAGTAGTTTATTTTTTTCCTGAACTCAAGCTTTTTTCTCTCTACCTCCTCCTCTCAAAGAGAGAAGTAGGGAAGCGGATCTGTTGTTTGTTTCAGTGGCCAGTCTGGACCAAACCACAACAGATTTATTGGTGCCCAACACGGGGCTTGACCAGGTCTCTGATAGATTGTCTGAACTATTTGAATTCCAGCTTGCTCCGAGATTAAAACAGGTAGCTCACCTTTTTTGGTTTTGGACAGAATATTGTATCATGTCTTTATAGGCCTTTGTTTAAAGTTAATTGATACAACGCTGCTTAACCTGCCATACAACTGAAGCCATGAACTGGCTTTACAGGGGAAATATTTCCCACTAAAGGGTCATAATTTATAGGGAGACATCAGTACTTAAACAGTAGTAGTGATATTTTCAGGTGGAGTCTATGTAGTTGCATCACAACAATGATATGCATAGATACAATGCAATTTTATATAAATACAAATAAGCATATTAGTTCAGACTGGTGACATAGAGACTTCATATCAGTTGATGGATTTGCTTCTTTTCAGGAAGCAAATATTATAGGTTTTCATCAAGCCATTTCTAGGTGGCAGAATTAATTTAGAAATTTAAAGATCTATTTTACCTGAGCATAAGCACAAATATAATCACAGCAACTTTTTCAGAGGTACTTCATTGCTTTCTGTTGCAGCAATCATTTCATTATGAATTGAAATTAATTTTTAATACAATTTTTGTTTGTTTAAAGTGCCACTAACAACTATCAAGTCAGTAGCAGATTTTCCAGTAGCATGAAGTCCAGTTATTAATTTTGTCTGTCTGGAAATCTGACAGCATAGTACCTGTTGCCCAAACAATGTATGACATTGAATGTCTCTTACTCTCTATAATAAAAACAGGGAGTAGAACACAGAATCCCAGTTAACAGTTAAGAAATGAAGAAGTATACAAGATTTGGTGAAAACAAAAACTGATTTGGATTCTTTTACAATTTGTGGTATGTTGAGAAAATGTCCTTGCCGCTAAGCTGGCTACTTCATTTTGTATGAATACTGATACTTGCTACCTACCATGCTCTACATGTAGTAGAAATTCTATTTCTGTTTTAATGATAAATTAACAAATGGGTTGGCAATGGGTCAAGAACTCTCATTTTCTATGACTGAATGTCTTGGCAATTGATCAAAAAGCTGTTGTTTGTGAGGCACTGTGTTTTTCTTCTCTGTTTGTGTTCTATGGTCTAATTTAAGTGAATATAGACCTCGCCTAATTATTTACAGGATTAGGATCTAATTTTACTGGTTTCAGAGTACTGCAACTTAGAATACAAGCATCATGGTCATTACAATTATATGGGTCCAGAATAATATAAAGCACCAGTTCAGTTAGTATATGTGTGTTTGTAAGCATATACGTACATATGTATGTAAATGTGTGTAAACGTGCATTTTTATATAATATATAGGTGTATATACATATATTTATATTGTCATGTACATATAAAAAAATACAATCTCAACATGATCATCATCTCAAGTCTTTGTATGTCTTCTCATCTTGATTTTATGTCCTTGAACTAGGTCTATTGTCTTTAGTTTGCTGATCTGTTTTGTCTTCTCTTGCAAAATGCAGGTTTTTTGAGGATCAAAAGGTATTGCTTCCTTTCTAGAACTCTACCTGGCTGAAACACTTAGATATCACTACTCAAAAAGAGTTACGCTGTGAACAGTGTATAGTGTGTGCAATTGTGAAGATTGCTTTGACAGTAAAGCTATGGAGTGTACTCTTTCTAACACTCTTAATGAATTTCTAGTGACTACTCATAGTCATACAAATAGATAATTTCCTTACCAAGATAATCTTCTTTTATGTCCCCACATTTTCTTTACATGAGCCATTATTGTGCTTTTCATGTCTCAGTCTGCTTCCACCTTTTTAAAAGGCCTCTTTAATTTTCCTGTTCCTTTTCCTTAATCTTATGTGACATTCTGTACCTGAGCACTTTCCACAATTCTTGAACAAGCTTTCCCTGTCTGTAGAGAGTTTTGGCTCATCCTACTTCCACAGTGCAGCTGGGCATGCTAGATTGAATTTTTCTGCTTCATACTTGCCAGCTGCCAGACCATAATCTGTTTCTAAAACCAAGAATTATCAAACTCCTCAACTTTTTTTTTTTTCAGCTGAGGCCCATATGGCAGATTTACATAGGAAGACAAAACAAAATCATTCTGCAATTATCCTCAAAGCAAAGGCTTCTGTGTTGAATCAGACAGTCCCACAACACAGATTTTGGTAGAGCAATCTTCTATGTCTTTCTGACAAAGTGGTAGACTAAACTGGGCATGACTGAGAGCACTGAATTTTAATCTTGATTTCAACATTGACTGCCTATGTGACCTATGGCTAGTAATTTCACCTTTTTCATTTCAGACTGTAAGGTCTCCAAAACAAGGACTGCCTTTTAGTGTCTTGATATAGTTGCAGAGTGCTGCTGCAGTGGGCTCCAAACATTAAGCATTACTGCATCAGAAGTTCACTTTGGTCACTGACGACATATTCATGATCTAGAAATGCTCTTAGCTGCTTCTATGTATTAGGCGACCTCGCAAATGGTTTCAGCTTGGCTCTTTTCTTTTCATTCGTCCTATTTTACAGTGAAGGGATTAGGGATGAGGAAGCCTTCAAACCAAAGTTATATAATGCCTACTCTGTCCCCTAGAAGGACATAGTATCCTTGATTTGAGGTGAGGCTGTGCAAACCAACAAGTTCTTCCACTTCTGAGAGACGAGAGTTGACAGATACCACTTTAAATGCATATGTTGTTATTACGCTAGACTGAGTTAAGGTAGCAAAGGTGACAGGAGTATAGAACAGTTGAATTCTAATCTGGATTTCTGGGGAAACATATTAATTACAAAACTGAATTACCATGTCACTTTTTAAACAGTACACAAATTTGGTTATCAGGATGGCTTCTGTAGCAGCAGGAAATCAGAAATCTGATGGTGTAACTGATTCAGCACTGTGAATATTAGCTTAATGGCCAAAAGTGCATTTCTTACCAACTGTCTCCCTGAAGGACTCTGGAAAGATTATTTTAATACTTTGATCTGATCAATTAATGTAATGGGTAAGATTTTTCCCATGGATCCTCCTCAGCGTTACTGTAAATCTGAACCTGACATGAATCATATAGACGCTACTGATGGAAAAGCCAGCAGAAAAAACTGTCTTAGTGAAACATGTATTTTGCCATTTATATCAAACATTTGTCAACGGGTAGATGTGAGGGGGAAAAAAAGTGAACTAAAAGTGAAAATAACAGCGTATCACTTTTCTTCAAATGCTTTGTTTTCCCTCTTACTTTCCTTTGACATATGTCTTTGTTTGCTCTTTTGATTACTGGATGATATCCAAATATTGTTCTTTGAGAATCAGGAATATAGGCCATTGATCCTTAAACAAGACTGTTTCCTAGTCTTTTATGTCTGATTGTAGATTTGTTTGTTAAAGCAAACCCTATTAAGCAAAGCATTGACCCTTATGAATTTGTGGGGCAGGAGGGGGAAGTCAATAGTGATTGTTGCTGTCCTCTTTCTGTTATTTCTGCTTTGCAATTCTACCTTGGATGTCACTCAGCAGGCCCCTCCCAAGTGCTCAGGTGTTCATACAATGTAAATAATGGGGAATAGTGTAACTAAATGACCAAACACTACCTGGTGTTGAAATTGTCATTTAAATGTTGTTTTCATCTTGGCAAGCTGCTGTCATTTCAGCAGTCAGTGGGACCGACTCAAGCGACCCTAAATGGGGCATATATGTTACATTAGTGACAGAGAGTAACTTGCTAAATGCTGTGAAATTGCTTTGTGAGCCATTGTTTCAATTGGGCAGACCACCCTATGACGAGCTTGCAGAGGTACAGAGCACAGTACAATACGCAGAGTCTTGTGCCAAAGGCAGTGTAATCTCACAAAGCTACTGAGTTTAAAGCAACCCTTCTCGACTTCTCCCATACCCCAATACATCGATTAGAAACTAAAGCCTGAAAAATAGTGTTGGAGGGGAAAAAAACCTATACTATTTCCAGTGTTTTATCTATAGGTGAAGTGAGGAGCTGAAAGAATGACTTAGGTCATCCTGCATTTGCCAACGTTACAAAATACAGTGTCTCTTTAGAAGATTTTTGGAAAATCTTTGGATACTGTTTTAAGTTTCTAGTCTCTAGAGTATTGTGTATTAGAGAAAAAAATGCTTGAAGTCTCTCCAGGTTTGGCATATGTGGTCAATTCACAGAGCCATAATAACTTTAACAGCATTATTCCTCTTTTCCTCTCTTTTTTTTCCTGTTTTCCGGTAAAAAGTGGTGTTTATAATTTCAGCACTCCTAAGCTGTTTTAAGAAAAAGCAGGTTACCATGACATTCTGTATAAAATTCCTCATACTGGCAGTGCCGTTAATGTAATTTTGGTGGCATCTCTTTGCATGTGTGCTTAAAATGTTTTTGGGTATTTTTGAATGTTATTTTTATTAGCAGTGTCGCATTGCTTCACCTCAGTCCAAATTAACCTTCGGTTTGTGTGAAGCAGCAGGCGCTGTGTCCTTGTTTGTAAGTTATACAAGTTTTATGTGAGCTGTACCGTGACCTTACTAGTTAATAAAAATACGTATTTAAAAATAGACAGAAAAGTCAGAAAGGAGAAGGAACTTCAATGTGGCAGTGCTATTTGACACCTCATGTCCTTTTCTCCCCCAGTTCTCCTTGTTCCATACCCATCTGGTTGATATATAAGCTCTGTATTGCTAATTTCTTTTGTATGAAAAGACTCATTTGTACCTACAGTTAAGGAATGGGTTTTATTTTTCTTATGATCCTGTCTCAGGAGTCCTTGAGGTATCTCCATATCCATTTCTATTATTCTGTGGAGTGTTGGCTATAATCATCTTGTCTAGGACCTCAAGAGGAAAGGGAGCCCTTACAGTGCATGGGAAGCAGTAGTCACTGTGGCAGACTGTTCCTACTGCCTGGTTGCTGTGGAGCAAGGAAGGAACGTATGTTAAAATGGTTGGGCTGCCACCTCTCTCCTTCCAGTGGCTTTGAAACACCTGGTAAATGCAGCCCTAAAAGGAACTTGTACGTTACATTCTCTGCTTTTCGATAAAGGTATAAAATAGATGGTTACTCAGTTTAGAGAATGCACGTAGGGGACTTGAATGCTGAAGAGGAAACACATAGCAAGTTTTACACATCTGGAGATATAGAGAGTATGGCAGATATTAGGATTTTGCACCTAATAACATGTTCTGCCAAAGAAAATTGCTTGTGACTGTTGCTGTTGGAGAGTGTATTGGGGAAGTGGCCTTTTAAACTGCTTTTTTGTTTTGCTTGCAAATCTATATATTCTGTGCTGAAATTTGCCACAGCAGGTCTCAGACTGCAGTGCCAGGATTACCCCCTACCTTGTATACTAAGCTGCATTGTGCCTGCTATCAGGGTTATACTTCCACATATTGCATTCCGCTTTCCAGTGACATTTTGGTGTCTTTCACCTGACTTCCTTTTTTACCTTTTCATCCTCTTTCATCATCAACTTCTTTCCAAGGACGTCTGACCTTTTGCTTGGCTCAGCCACTCTAATTTTACATATTAATTGCCTTGTGTGGAAGTATCAAACTGAATCTAGCTCATTGTCTGCCTCTAGAAGGAAGGCGTGATATTTCTATACGTTTCCTCTACATTTTATTTTTTCTCTGTGTCAAGTATGATTTATTGGCTGGTCAAGAGGCTATTTTAAGCATACAGAACACACATAATAGATGTTTGTATCAGAGACTATTCTCTGTGCTGTTGGGGTCATGGGCACAAGAAGGAACAGCAAAGCGTGGTTATGACTCTAGGGCTTTTGTGCATTTGATTCAGTGTATGGGTTACAATGACTCAAAGGAGATGAACAAAGTGTTGGAAGTTAAACCAAGGTCTCCCAACCAGCAGAATATTGATGTGCAGTTAGAGGCTGTGCTCCAACCAAATTGTTTCTCATATCTTGTTAAATGTCATGGTCATTAGAACAAATATATGGGAGTAAAAGCAATAATAATGAGGCCTACACATCTGTCTACACTCTGAATAGTTCAGTGTGTGCTACCTTCCCACCTGCAGTGCTCAGGTTCTCTGCAGAGAACACATACGGTGAACTAAAATAAAAAAATATGGAGAATTAATTTTGGCATAGACTGTCCTTATACAAATTTACTAATATTGTGGTTTAACTCCAGCCAGCAATTAGGACCATGCAGCCTCTTGCTCACCCCTCCTTTCCCTCCTTCAGAAGGGTAAGAAGACAGAAAATGAGGGGAAAGAGGAAAGAAAAACCAACAATGTCATAGATTGATATAAAGAGTTCAGTAGAACAAAATCAGAAAAGAAAAATAACAATAACAAGGGTAAAAGAATATACAAGACATAAGTCACTCTCACTGGCTGGTGAACTGGTTGCCCAGCCTGACCTGGGCAGAGATCATGGATTCGCCCCACTCCCCCGGTCAAACTCTTTTTATTTACTGAGCGTGAAGTCTATGGTATGGAATACATCATTGGCTACTCCAATATTCTGTCTATGATCCTTCTCATCTTCTGTGGCAGTCTGAGAAAAATCCTTGACTAGTACAGACATAATTTAGCAACAACTAAAACAATATGCATTACTGACATTCCTTGTTTTGTTTTGTTTTTATTAAAGTAATTTAGTTGTTTGGTTTTTTTTTTCTAAACTCCTAAATCCCTTCCTCTCCTTTCTTTCTGGGGGGAGGGAAGGCCATCTGTCAATCTGGTTTTGGTAAATCTGGCTGAAACCCCGACAGATTTTTGGTTTATTTCTAAGAGATCTGAAACACAGTCCTTACAGGGACTGTATGCTACCATGAACTCCATAGCAGATGATAAAATGGACCTTTCAGACCTTGTTTGCCTGGAAGCATTCTGCTTTCCTGACCACCATTTCCCCCACTCCAACCTGTCTAGGTTAGTATTTTTCCTCTTGGCCCATTATCCTATTGAACAAATGTGCAGATTTAGCATGGAAAGCCTGAGCTTCCAGATGTCAATCTTCCTCAGCCTTCTGTGGGCAATCAGAAATTCGAAGACTACTGCAATAGGTTGTGTTTTCCAACTTTCCTTCCCTTGTATTTTTTTTTAATTGACTCTTATAGTTTGTAGTAAGTGAATACTGATCTCATAATAAATTTATGAAGTGTGTTAGGAATGTTAGGAATTAGGTTTATATGACTAATTCAGGATTTAGTTCTCTCACATAGATTCTGGTCAGTTAGAATCTCTTTATCTCTCTAAGCTTTTTCCCGACTAATTCTGTGGTTTAAAATAATAATCTTGGGGTAAGAGGCACAAGTGTCTAATTAGACTGTATGCTGGAAGAGAGTTCCATTGATAATTAAATATGTCAGCTTAATGCAGTAGGAGCGACTTAAATGTGTTAAGGCACTGGGCAGTCATTTGAGCTGCCTACTGCACAGAAAAGAAATGCAAAGAAAACTTTCTTCCGGACCATTAAAATTCTTCATGACTGGTATTTCTGATTTGCAGTAAAATCTTTACATTTGAAAATCCTTATTCTTCCATCAAACATATTCCTGTTTGCTGCACCAGCAATCCTTGAGGTCAACAGCGATGTGCCATTTTGTTCCAGCTACATATTTGGGTTTACTGATGATCTGTTTCTGTACGTCCATTTTTGTTATATAACAGAGGACACAAACATCTGAACATGATAAATTTCTCAGAAACATGGTATTAACACTGGAGATGTGGTCTCAGGCAGTTTCCTGGCTTTTTTTCTCTCTCTCTCTTTTTTTTTTTTTTTTTTTTTTTGAGAAAAAATGAAGCAAATACCTAATGCGTAATAGAGCAGCCATGGTCCAATATAGAGCTAAAGTGAAATAACATGTGATTTCCTTAAGGTAGGAAAATACCAACACAGATCACGTAACAGAACTGATGTCATCATTTCTAGAACAGAAAGCGCTGCTAAAGACCTTTTTTGTAGTTGCTGCACTAATGTAACACTGCGGGAATGCAGAGTTCAGCTCTTTATCTTATGTTTTGGCCTTGCATTTTGGTGTACAAATAGGATTTGTGCTCAATTAGACATCAACATGCTGAAATTCATAAAATCACAAAATTCTGTGTCTTGGAAGAGATTGCAGAGGTCCAGCTAGAGCAGGTTACTCAGGGCCTTTGTTTACTCAAGTTTTTACTATTTTCAGTGATTTTGGGGTAGATTTTTCTGATTTCTTCAGCACTGTTGGTTTTTAAGGGAACAATTTCTCTGAACAAGTGCACCTACAGTGGGGAGAGCTTTGTGATCAGTGCCCTGTACTGAGTCTGCTCAAGTGGAACCCGTTAGGAAAATAGTTTTTCTTTAGAAATGAGATTGCTGTTACTACAGTGTATCATCCTTCTAGGCATCCAGGGTTCAGCAACAGAAAAGTTGTTATTCCTGGATACTCCTTTAGTGACCAGAGAAAAAGGAAATACTTACTAAGCTACTATGAGAAGCACTATCTTGTCTGTCGATCACAGCAGGACTTTTGAACCCCTACATGAAATCTGCCTTTCTTGCTACCCTGTTTGTGCTCAAGTGTTCCATGCCTAGACATTACTAAGTTTACATCTCACATTGTAGTTACACTACTGATAGCACACTTTAGCTGACAAAAACTTATTACAGCAAGTGTAATTGATGATATGACAAATATTTAATTTAAACTGCTGAAATTTGTTGCTTTCTTTTTTCCCAGTTTTGCTAGTGCATAGATATATGATTCTAGCTTTTTAAAAGTTTGTCTCAGTCAGCCTCTGATTTTCACCTCTTGAACCTGCATTGCTTTCTGTTTGTGACATGAAAATTAGTTGCCATGGAAATGATTGCAGCAGGAACAGAGGATCTCTTAAATGGGATGAAAAAAAGATTGCATATATAAGTAGATGGGCTTAGCAGTGAGCAAGGAATAAAAATCACTTAAAATCTAAGGTGTAAGGAGCAGGGAGAATTGTTTTTAAAAAGTCTGTCTATATTTTCATTTATATATCAGCGTCATCTTAAACCCTTGCTGACTTCCGAGAGCACTGTGTGCTTCTAGGTGTTTACCTGACATCCTAATTTATATGGAAGCATATCCTTAATATCTGCAGAGACTGAGTACCAGCTTTGGTGAAGCATGTGGTAGAATGAGCAGGTGAGCAAAGGCCCCCGTGTGAAAGAGGTGTAAGAAGAAAGGTGCCAGAGGGTTCCTTTGGTGGTCCAAAAAATGGTGCAGCCCATATTCCCCTAATAATGCACACCACCACCATCTCTCTGATGAGTCTGGTGACTACAGCCTGGAGGGCTTGTTCAGCTTAGCTATATTTTCAGTTTTTTTCTTGTCCTAATAAGGATCTGACCTGAGATATTTTTAAGGCTAATTCTTTTGACTTCGGTAAGAATGGAATAAAATCGGTGGGGGGGTGCCAGACTTAGCATTTGCATGGCTTTCGGTCACAGTGCTGACACAAAGATTCTCCTAGATCTGTTGGAAAAATCAAATGCAATTTTCATTATGGAGGATTACAGTGTTTCTATCTACACATCTATATCCGTAGTGATGAGAAGCTGACAGTCTCTTCACACATGGTGTGAAGGAGAATGCTCAGTAGATGCAGCTGTGATGTGGCTGGTGATAAGGAAATTTTCAGGGCGAAGTGAAGACACAATGTAAGGAACAGTATTTAGGTCTGTAATTCTTTTTCCTAGGTGCAGTACAAGCCTGTACATTTTAAAAGGATATTTATAGATGCTCATTTTATTTGTTTATTATTTATTTTTATTTTTTTATTTATTTTATTTATTCATTATTTATTTATTTTTATACTATGGGGAGAAAAAAAAAAAAAGGGAAAAAAAAAAGGGAAACTGGATCCGTGTATTTGCCTAGTGACCATGTTGAAAGGCACAATCATGTCTTTCTAATAATCAGAATATCTAGTTCTCTGCTAGGTATCTGAAAGGATCAAATACTGTCTGGTTTGACTTCTTACTACAAACAAACCTTGTTTCACTAGATCTTGTGAATGGTTATTGACTTTGACCCTTTCTTATGTAGTTATCACCTACAACAGTCGCTGCAGAGCTTCATAGTATGTCCCAGATAAAACAGTGTGTTGCCACCTAGAATTATGAACTTCTGTGATATGGTGCAGAATATAACACACTGTCATGACAGAGCTGCTGTCCTGTCATGATGTGGCGCTGGCCTTGGTTGGCAAAGTATAAATCAAAAAAAAAAAAAAGTTTAACATATTTATAGTTCAGACCATTCTTTTGTGTACTTTCTATGAACATTTTATTGTATGAAAAACATCTGTATAGAGTATGAGATTTATGTACAAGGAGAATATTTGTCAAAATCATATTATGAATTTATACAGATGAGTATTTAATCAGAATACATGATTTTTAATGATTGGGGTTAGGAATTTAAAAGATAATACAATGCACAATCCAAGTTAAATGGCAGTTCTTGATTTTTGCTTTATATACTCAAGATGATGGGTTGTTCAATAATCCCACCATGAAAGATTATTTGTAAGAATAGTTCTGTAAATAAATTATGAAATTTTAGAATATTTTAAATTGTTGAAGGCCAACTGTGAACAGAAAAATAATTCAATACAAATGACTTGTTCTGTCTGGGAACTTCCACAGCAATGACCAACTTCGAGTTATTGAATATCTTATCCTTAGCAGCCATTGCTTTAAATTTATAATGAACTTGAGCTTATCTGTAACATCTTCATCTCTCTATATTTTTCAGCAGTAAGTTTTGTGGCTTTCTTTGGAACAATACCTTTTATTTATTTTTAAAATATATTTTTGTATCAGTACCAACTAATCAATTCAAAACTCAGTCAAATCTTCGTCTTCAGTAAGGCTCAGTCACAGGTGGGCGAAATGTTACTTTTTAAACAATTCTTTTGTTAATTCTGTGCTCCTTTGTATGCCTGGTGTCTTCAAAGGGGTGGGGGATGCCTGGGGTTTTTGCTTTTTCATCAGGTGCTGTGAAAAGAGAAATTAATAAGAAGTGCATCTTGTGATACTAACAAGATGGACAGATAGGATCATAATAGTTAGGGGTGGTGAAAAAATGTATTAGACATCAACATGTTTTCAGGGTGGGGGAAAGTCCTTAATGAGAATTAAACTTTTCTGTCAGGGCTTAGACTGATAATCTGAACTATTTTATCTAATGAGAATGGACAATAAGTGCACTGTTAGGTAAAATAATGCTGCAAAGCATATGTATATTGCTGAAAATCGGCTTTTTCCATCCATGTTGTAATTAAATTTAATGTTAGGAGGTTTATTGTCTTTAAAGTTCCAGTAGATTCCATTCTCTAAATTTGTCAAGATATTTCTGCCATTCACTCTGTATCCAGAAGTTGCAATACTGTGTAACACAGAAGATGCAAAATCCATTTAAATGGGCAAGGCCATTGATGGTTCAAAAGGGAGGATTCATTTGCTTCTCATACTACTAGTCCATCCTCTGAGACTCAAGGGTCTCCACAGGGTGAAGTCCTGTGTCATTCATACTGCTCCCTAACCACTTCTGTGCAGCAGTGGTGTATTGAGTCGACTAATGATCAAGGATTTGGAGCCAGAACCTTTATTCCATCTTGCATGCTATTATCCAGTATTTTGAAGTGTCTGACCATTTTTAATTAGTTAAGGTTATTTTCTTAAAGGTTCATTCTGATCCTTTCTCATGAGTCAGATATCCTAGGTGCATTTCTAGTCTCTTGTAGTGAAATCTTTTGAAATACTTGTAAAAAGTATTTTTGACCAATGTTTTATTTGCTTATTTTCTTGGCAAGCTTGTAGCTAGTCTAATAAAGTACCTTCCCAATTTGGAACAAGAAAGAAAGATTTCTAGGCCAAAATGAAAGGAGGTTTTAGACCTAAAAAGGTGGAGCAGAATTTTTCACAACTGTAAACAGGATCTCACTGTGGATGTTGAAGACTATTTATTATTTTAAAAAAAATCACAGACAACATGATTATCACCACATATAGTGTATATTCTTACTTGTCTCTTCTCTTGCATGGCAGTAACACAATGCCCTAAACAAGAGATCATATTGTATTATGAGACAGGTTTTCATTGGGGAAAGCTTTTTTGCAAACTAAAATGGGTATTTCTGACTGACAAGAGAATGTTTTATTTTACTGTATTTCATGCAGCATCTAGTCTTCATGCTTGCCTTGCTCACAGCAAATACATTCCCTTCCCTTTTCATTAGAGAGCACCTGAAAGCGTGACCAAAGCTTTCTGTGTTCTGCCCCACTTAAACGGTCAGCTGGCACCTCCACAATAAAGCTGTAAAGGATTTTTATCTCAAGCTTTTCCATTTATATCTGGACTCCCTGGAAAACAAGACCTCTGACCACTGTGAGCTGTTGGTTTTTGTTTTTATCCTTAAATACATTTTATTTATATTATTCAAGGTGCTTTCTGATGCTTGCTTAGACTTTCTACCATTTGGATACCTTCCCATTTCCAGGATTTCCCCAGCCTGAAAAAAGCATCATTTTCTCGCTGTGCCCTGCAGTACTTTTAGCCCTACAGGTTAGATAAATCTGGCACTGGAAGCTCCATTCACAGCAGCTGGCTCTAGGTACTGTAGATTTATTTGGAGATTCAGGTACTAATGAAAGAAAAGCTTTTTCTTCTGAAGCATTTTTAAGGGTCATAAAAGCTTCTGTCTATGTATAAGTAGAATTGAAATGTGTTTTCTGTGGTTTTCTAGATGCCCAGGTAAGCAAGATGCAGTAGTATTCAGCTAGAAATTTATTCATGCCTCTTGATGACAGGTAAGCAAGGGGATTCCTGCTTTCTTACTAAAGGTCTGTAGTTGATTTGCACAGCACTGGTTTTCAGCATTACCGGTTATATTTTGGAAAGTGGTGGTTGAAGGAATTATTATCTTGCACCATTTTCAAGACAGAGTTTTGCCTAGCCTGACTCCAAAGTGAAACTGGAAAGAAGGTCAGAAATTATCCTAGAGGAAAAGCTTTAACGAAATTAAGAGTGGGACAGGCTGCCATTTAAATGACTCTTGTGGTATATCACCAAGCATTTGTTGGAAATGTAGCCAGACCCTTCCCGTCAACAGACTGCTACCGTATTTCTGTGTTAGCCTCCTGCATTCAGTGAGGTTTATTCTTTTCTGTCTCACAGATAAGCTTTCACTGTTTAGCAGCCTTCATGCAAACTTTCCTAGCTGTCCCCAGTTGGTTTGACCGCCCCAATTTGTCTTTGCCCAGTCATAGATGAGAAGCACTTGCTATTAAAACAGCTGAGAGGCATTTAACGAAGTAGTTCCTTGCTATTTTCTGCTGCATGTTGCTGTTTCTGAGTTGAACACGTGTCTGATTATATGCTAAATTGAACGCAATCTCAAACAGTGATGATGTTTGTTAGGCTGAAGAACTGGATTTGAGGATTAAATATATAGTAGGATCGGAGTTTGAATGAGAAATAACATTGTTACCAAACTAAAAAACCTCTCAGGCCCTTGCAAACGTAATATGAACCTGACAGGCATCATGAAAATCAAGGTTAACACATGAAATTTTTTCAAGGGCACATATATTGGAGTGCAACTTTTTTCTTAAAATGACAAAGGAAATTACTTTGCATTTAATTTTTTTAACCTATGTGTTACATTTGGTGATACTGAGCCAACATTTTATAAAATGTTTTCACATCTAATTTTTAAAAATTTAAAGAGGAAAAATCCAAAGCTGAAGAGCTCAACAGAAAACAGTAAGATTGCAGTACTTAAGTATAACATTTTTGGTCATTAAAAGTGAAAGACTCACTAAACCCGCAAAGCCTATCTCCATTATCACATAGCAAATACATAAAGCAGAACAGTGCTAAAAGGTATTTCACAGCCTTCAAGTACGTGATATAACTCTGATCATTTTCACTTTTCTTTGAAGTACACAGTTAGACTAAAATCCCAAAAATTTTGATTCAGAATGTGGAATTGAGTAGTAACTCACTCTTAAGTATCTTGGAAACATAAACAGCAGTGTGTTAATTTAAGTCGGTTTTCACAACTGAAAAAACTGATAGCTGCTTTTCATAATATCTGATGTTTTCATTTGATTTGTAAGTTGTTTATATATATATATATATATAATATATAAGTTGCCTGTATGAGTTTTGGTATGATTTAGGAATTGGGCTCCTAAATCATGAAAGTGTTGTGAAAGCCTGAACAGCGCTGTCCTTGAACTTGTTAAAACTTTTTTTGTCTTAGTGTTTCAGTCCTGCAAACTGAACTGTGTACTCTCCCTGCTTTGTGAGATCTAGGGCTGTCTTTCTGCTTCTAAACACAGTGGGATCAGGATATGAGTCTGTGAGTTTCGTGGGGATGGACCAATGGTCGCTTCTTGGTTGTAACAAAACTGTACATTTAAATAATGATTAATGAATAATAAAAGTGATAAGGCTGACAGAATGTTCCATCCTTAGGATTTTACAATGTACAAGAAGAGGATTGGAAATTGAACTCCAAATTTGCCACCATTCAATGTAACTGGCGAGGAAGGTAGAGAGAAGGAAGGGCAGTGGGAGCTGAGAGTGAGCACGGATGCTCGGGGATGGGATTTTTCTTTTGTTTTTATCATGATGTGGAAGGTGTTGCTACAGTTGCATGAGATAATGACTTCTACTGAATTCTCCATGACAGGGAACCCCTGTCACAAATACAGCTGCTTGTGCATGATGATGTATATCTCCACCACACTGCTCCCAATACCTCACACAGTAGAATTTTACTTTGTCTTTTGGGTAGCAAGACAGCAGTGAGCCAGCAAGCTGATGTAGTTGGGAGGTTTTTTTCTGAGGAGAGGAAAATCATTTTGACTGTTTTCCTCTGGTTTTGTTTTGTGTATTCCTGCCATCTCAGCCGTGATAGTGTCTCTGACCCTCAGTCCACTCTCAGGCCAGTGTCTCCCTCTCCCTGTGACAGTCTGTCTGCAGGGGTGAGAAAGCAATTCATTCTCTGTTCCCATTCTGACTGGTCAAAGTTCTTGACAAGATGTCAATGCCTACTGCAATAGCAGTTCTTAGCCTTTTTGAGATTTGAATATCTTACTTGGAAAAGAGCCCTAAACTTGTTGAAATAACTTCATACAGGTTCTGAAAGAGCCTTGAGATTTTAAGACCAATCAGTAAACTGCACTGTCTTTGAAATACAACCACTTACTCTGTTACCTCTAGTCGATGCAGGCTGTGGTGTCCTTGTAACTCTGTCACCGTTCAGCTGTATTTTGGGCTTGCTTCAGTGCATTCACAGGACAGAGATAGACTTAGCTCTGGCTGTGACAGTCAACAATAAATTTTCATGAAGTTCAAAAGCATGATATAAAAGGCATGGTGCACCTACTGTTTTCTACAAATTTTTTTAAAAATGAAAAAAAAAATGACTATGCTGAGGGATGGGCTCTTTGCTGAGCAAGCTGCTGACTGGCTTCAGAGGAAAGTGATACATTCTGTGCTATGTGGAAGAGGATTTCCACCTGATACCTGAAGTCTTTACGTCTATCAACATGCTTTCATCTTGTTCCACTTTACCCAAACCAGAGTGAGATAGTTTCACCAAATTTCAGTGGCTCCAGTGTTGTGGGTTTTTGTTTTGTTTTGTTTTGTTTTACTTTCTGGATCAATAGATCCACAAGACAATGATAACCCTCTGGTCAAATACCTGCTCTGCTAGTCTAGGATGGCAGCTGTGCAGCAGACTCTCAGGTATTTTCTTGCTCTATGGAGGATTATTCTATGAGCTGAAGAGGTACGCAATTAAAAATTAATATAGTTAATTGTAGTTTTGACTTTTCAACCATTCTAGAGAAGTCTAAGAAGGAGTTACAGTTGGGAAAAATTGCTGCAAACTTATTTGAGTGTTTAAAAGGGTGACAGTGATTTTATGGACTACTTACTGTATCAGATGTATCTCTTGAGACAGGGTGAGGGCGGACTTCTCAAAGTATCATAAGTTGAAATATGATATATAGACTCTAATGCTTCATGCTATACAAACATACTGTGTGCTTTGGGATATGATGGTAAATAACATACTTCCTATATTCTTTAAGTGTGGGCCTTAAGGAGGATATTGCAACAGCCTCAGCTCCTGCTATTGCTCAGCTGGGTTCCACAGTGTTGCTTGGCTGGAGTGCACCGTGAGCAGCTGAATTAAGGAAAGACCAAGTATCATTTTGTTTCTTCTCATAATAAGGTCACATGAATATCTCCCTCAGGAAAAAAAAAATCTTTCTAAACAGTCACTTTCTTGAGCATAAACTTAAGAAGATGACTCATTTTACACTATCCATCATGTAGGGCACTATGGTATCTGTAGGGCCCGTTGGTAGTGTCTATTAAATGGCAGCAGAAATGCACTTCTTTCCTTGGTTAGACACTCCAATGAGTTTAATTCTGCAGGCAGAAATGTCTTTTACTCTAAGTACTTTTTGTTCCCAGTCTAAATGTGTTATGCAAACAATTTACTTCATAAAAACATAACAAATGTTTGTGTAGATTTTTTTTTTTTTAAATAGCCCCAAACATGATAGTTCAGGAAGCTAGTATAATTTTAAGAGCTCTAAGAGGAAGCAGCTACAGTATAATAGGATCTGGGTTTTATGCAAATAAAACCATTATGCCCATTACTGGAGCACAGCAAAGTAGAAAAACCTCTGCACTTATGGGTAATATGACAAGTGCTTTATTTATGATAATTCTTGGAATTTTCTCCTAGTGTTTTCTTGCAGTATCATGTAGTCTCCAAAAGGCAAAGCTTTATGTTGCTGAGAAGAGCTCTCAATATATTAATACAATGCTGAACAAATTACTTGTGCAAAACAAATATTCTTCTGAGATTTTGTTTTGTTCCCTTTTAGCTTTCCAGCAGTTCAATACAGTCTTGACATTATGAAGGATTGCACTTCAACATATATGGTTAATATAACATAAACATGGAAGATGGGAAAGTTCTTTGACTATATGATTAAATTGATCTTAAAGCTTACAAGTGCAGTATGTCTAAAGTCAACAAAAATACCTTGCCATGGGTCAAACTCTGGAGTCCTCCATTCATTCTCCTATTGCACCAGGCAATGGAGTATATGATTTTTCTTAAGATCTGTTCAGATGCCCCAATTACCTAAACACCTCAGTCTTCAAGTGTATTTGTCATCTTATCACTCAGATTTTTGCATTCTACACAAAGTGTCCCAAGGCATAAAAAAGATGAGTGTTTTCTAAGTCTGCAAAAGAGTAGATGTGATCCTTGGCCCCTGAAAGCTAAAGGAATGCTTTGACTGTTTTATCATCCTTCATTTCTAGAGAGTCTGACTTGTAAGCTTGTACACTCAGTGTCACTATGCTTTTCATCATTTAGTTCTTTGCAGTTACACTAAGGAAAATACAAAACAGCTTCAGGCTAAGGTGTGTCTGAAGTTTATCCACACAAGACTGCAATACACTGACTCTACGGACCAGAATCTGTCATCAGATTTGTAGAGAAGATGCATAAGATCCACCCCTTAGCCCACTTAATCATCTCGGTCATTTGAATTCACTGCTAAGTTGGAGGGACACCCAACATTCCCATTGGAAAAATTTGGGTTCCCATTTCTCTAGTTTCATTCATGTTCTGATTTAACATCAATGAACAAATTCTTCGTAATAGTTCTTACCAAATACTTATTACTATCACAAATTTTTATACATCTGTATGTTTATGTATAAACTTAAATATATGGAATCCAATGAAATTGCCCATTGAGAACACCATTTTATTTAAAGGTTTCAGAGAAACCTTGAAAACGTACCTTTTACTGCTTGTAAAAATAAGTGGTTGCTAGGCAGACTTCCATGACCAAATTGATACAACTGCTACAGTGCAATTTATCTTTGCTTTATGAACATGGATGTGTATTATTTGATCTTTCCTATGTTGTTGTTATACTCTCATCTCAAAAGTCATGAGTCTCACTGCATTAGCATTTCATTGCCCAGTGAAGGGACTCCTTTTTGTCACTGCAGCTCTTAAAGCTTTGCCATAAAGATTATTATTAATCTGTTTTGTCATAAGTAAAATGTCCATCCACCTTATTTATTGAAAGCTAATGGTACACAATGAGAAAGACAGTAGCTAAAGGTGTCTTATTTTTATGATGGAGCTTTTGTTGCTGTGTCAAAGACTATGAAGAATAAAACACCTGGATTTCAGGGAAAGTATGCACTAAAACCTGCTCACTTTTGCTAACAATATTATTTACTCTATTAGAAAATAAGAAGTAGATAAACCTACTTTCTCTTTTGTCTTCCACTCTTGCCAGATAAGTCCCACTCACCACAATGAGTAGCATCGGGAGAGAAAGCAAAAACTGTGAAATGTTCTAGCAAAATGGGAACAGTGAATGTGTCCCTATACAATTTCAGAATGTTATGGTGCACCCTAGAAGGAACGGAAAAGTCCAGCTGTACTACTGTCAGCCACAAGAAGGAATATCAGTCTACATATATCTGAAATCATTGCAGTCATTTCTATTATTAATCTTATTAAACTTGGCTTAGTTCAACCAGTAAAAGTTAAAGTTTATTCCCTCCTCCCCTAATAGGTTAGTGCTGGGGTTACTGTGCCGGTCATTTATGCTTAAATGGGGCTATTTGCAAGAGAAGACATGCATGCTTTTCAGAAATAGAAATTACTATTGGGACAGTGATGTTATAGCACTAAGCACCTGTTGGGTGCAACTTTCCCATCTGGAATAACCTCATTAACATTACCTGGCAGTTAAGACTGCAATGCATTTTGCGTCGGGTTTTCTATGCAACACATAAAAATATGATGCCAGCTCCTTGAAGACTTCATACAGTCAGTAGTTGACCTGTCTCCTTGTCCTTATTTGCCAGTGGGAAAGATTTGTCAGCAATATCACCATAAATAGCTTGGAAATCTCTCATGATTTTATTTATTTATGCTGACCTAAATACAGGGGAATTGTAGGAATTTATGGACAAAGCACCGCGAGGGACATTGTCAGCAAACTGCCATGTATATTGTAGGACATCCAGTAACTAATGGGTCTCATCAGGCGGTCTTCCTGCAAATGTGTGAATGCCACTAAATGGCCCTTGTGAAGCTCAATATAGTTTTCCTCAGTGAAACATTCTGCAAGCAGAAGTCATTAGATCTACCTTTACTACAGCAGTAAGCGCAAATCCAGATATTGTGTGCAATTAAATGGAGATAGCTAGTTTAGTGAAGTGTGCAGATTATGCTAACAAGTGTTCAGGACGTATAAGGTGGGTTCTGGTATTCCATGTGACCTGCCAGGGTCATGTTTGGCTTCACAGAGCATCTTATGAAAAGAAAAAAATATCTATTTCTATTATACTGACCGCACCACGACCAGACCGCCACCGACGCCGCTGAGCGCACCCTGGCGCCGCCCGCCCATATGTACGCCTACGCCGTGACGTCACCACGCCCACTCCCGGCTGTGGCCCCTCCCCTCCCCGGCTGGCTCCCTGCTGACCGTGGGCCTGGCACACATGGGGTGGAATAGCTGTGCCGGATAGAGACAGGGGAGAATCAACTCCGTCCCTGCTGGAAACCAGGACAATCTAGAAGGTATTTTTTTCTGTTGCTACATTTCTAGTTTCTGCACTAGACTTCAGAGTAGTGATCTTGGCACTTGTGTGGGGATACATCTAGGGAATGGTGAAAAGAATTTCGAAGAATTAACTGATCAAGTACTCTAGCATCTGGTCCACTTTGATTACATAGATTTATTTTTACAGACTTGTGAGTGCTACTTGTTCTGTAAATTATGAACATTGAGACCAGTTTGTTTGGAGACCATGTTGCTTTACGTTAGTTTCTTTACAACATCATCCAACCAGTATTGTGAACATACATTCTGGGAAAAAATATAGCAAAATTACCGTGGCGTATCAATGTGAATTATTTTCTTAAAAACACTATCTAACCAAGGACTCCAAGGTTTTGGGGAGAAAAGTCTGTTACTGCAAGATGGACTAAGATGAGGCCAGGAAAAAGATGACAAATGCCTGATGATAACTTGAGTTTTAAAAAGAGAACAGAATTACTCACAGAATCAGTAAAATCTCTTAGGTGGTAAAACACAGTAGGCTTTAAGACTCTGTGGACTTAGTTATTTAAATTAACATATGCAGAACCAGAATAGACTTACTAGCTCAAATGAGTGTCCCATTGAATCACATATCCTGTCACTTACAGTAACCTGGACCTACTCTGGATTCCAGTGTGTGCAATGCTGTGGTGGACTGGAATAACCTGCCAGCAGAAATTACTTCAATTAAGGCTGCTGGAGATAACAGGCCTGACTCCTTGCAGAACTGACTTCCAACTCTTATTAATGCAACTAGAACATAAACATTGAGGGGACTGCAGAGGAGAAAAGAGGTTAATTGAATCAGAAGGTTTGGGAGGGGAAATAATTAAATACTATAAACTGGATATTTATAGCCTGAGATTTCAGAAAATGATCAGTGAAAGAAAGGTTTATTTCTCCTTACTTATTTTTTTTCACTTGATCTCTTATCCACCAACAGACAGCTGTAAATGTAGGAAGATACCCTGTGCTCCTACTTACTAGGAAAATACAATATTGAACCATAGTAATTTTTTCTCTAGGAAAATCTAATTTAAGCCAGAACATTTGTACCTCTTCACAAAGAAAATACTATTTTTAATGTAAAAGGGAATAATTAATATAGATCATTAATAGACATCCAGTTTTGTGACAAAATTTTTCAAAACCGTAAGAAAATAATTAAATTTAAAGCAGCCTCTTGATATTATTTGTTGTTGTGAGTTTATACGCTTAACTAGTCTGTCCTGAGATACTGAACCTTGGTGTCTTGTGGAAGGTGCTAATGCTGTTTGCTAAAACTGAAGGGTCAGCTTTGACAAAATACCTATTATTTCTGTCACCTACAATATATACAGTCGGTTATGAGAGACTGATATTCCTACATTCCTACATTCCTACGCTGCTTCCTAACACAAAATATTTATAAGCAAATCTGGTAGAATTTCCTGGTACTTGTGGCTGCTAACTAATTCCCCTTATGAGACGATGGGTTTAGCTGCACTGTAGGCTTTCAGCACACAGGTTGACAACTTCTGTTAGGCACATTCCTTAGCTTAAATTTCTAGCTTAATGTAAATAAAAACGATTTAACCGTATTGCTTAAATAAGATAGGGTGAAATACGTTGTTGTGCTTTACAATTTCTTACAACCCTTTAATTGAGAATTCCTAGTGTTTTGAAACAGAGACTAAAAATTTGGCAGGAGGCTAATCTTCTGTATTGACTATGCCTGCACTTGGCCCGATGACAAGGCTGAAAAACATTATCTTCCATACACTCAGCAGAGGCTTGTCAGAATTTGCTGAATTCTCTGAGGATGTGTGCTTTCATGTGGGGCTGCTGGGGCATTTTTGAATGTCCCTGTAAGTGCTGTTCCTGCTAACCAGGGCTGCTTGGGCCAGGCACTGGGA
Organism: Thinocorus orbignyianus; assembly: GCA_013400375.1. Classification (NCBI taxonomy): domain Eukaryota; kingdom Metazoa; phylum Chordata; class Aves; order Ciconiiformes; family Thinocoridae; genus Thinocorus; species Thinocorus orbignyianus. The sequence continues at coordinate 9,407 of VXBW01009185.1, read as the reverse complement.
CAGAGGGTGCAGATGAATGGCAGTGATAGTAATCTAGCCTTCCTGTGTAGCTGGTTGGCGGGCAGTATGTGTTGGATGAGACAGCCCATCTGCATAAAGGAAGAGCAAAGACTGGTGAGCTTGACCTGGGAATGGGATAATGGCAGAGAGAAGCTGAGAGAAATGAGGGTTCAAGAAAAAACAGAACTTTTTTCCTGTCTTTCTTTTTAATTTTGTTCCACGTGAAGAATACATTCCTCTCCTGCTATAAGTAACTACAGACACATGCTTTTGATCTAAAAATACCCTCTCAGAGATGACCAATGTGTATCTGACCATAGTTGCCTCTGATGAAATTGGTCTTTTTCCACTTAAACCACAAAACCCTATGCAAATTGAACTCATTTGGGTTTATGCATGTCAGACCATCTTTACTTTTATGATTGTCTAATAAGCTTTCCATGGCAATGTACTTGTTTCATTGCAACTGCATCCTTTTGCCCTGAACTTGCATTACCCCGGCAAAACTATCATGAACTGACAATAGAAGCATATTTTAATACTTTATTTTTTTTTTTAATTGTGGCATATGGGAAACGGAAGGTGAAAAAGTTGTAGTAAAATAACCAGTGGCTTTGTGTTGTTTGCCTAAGCTAGTACAACAATGCAAACTTGGTGACATGTAAATAACAGTCTTCTTGAATGAAAGCATTACGTTGTACTCTCCCTACTTTGAACAGATCTAATGTTATGCCTGTAATTAGCAGTTTCTTGAAACGGCAGTGCATTTTTGCAATAAACATGCATTAATCAGCCCTGCAGAATTACTTTTTGGGTGTTCATTTATATAACTATGTTTGGAAGAAATTGTCAGACCAGCCGGCTTTCTGTAGCCGTAATTGTGATGCTGTCTCCTGAGTAATGCCCACATGCTTAATACTAATCAAAGAACTAGAATGTTTCTGTTTCCCCATTGATCCCATTTATTTTATTTATACAGATACAACTTCATGGAAGGACTGGATTCAAAAGAAAGGGGTAAACTTCTTCAGAGGTCAGGTCATTCAAATCTGAGGTTTTGGTTTGAGTGAATAGCCAGTTTGGGGAATTTGGAGAGAGCAGAGCTGGCTGCAGGCTTACTACTCAAAGTACTGTGCTGGAGAGGCTGTTACAGTTAATCACCCTGAGTTGGTTTAGCTCTTTTTTCCGGTTTCTCATACAGTAGAGAAATATGCATATATGTTTATAAGTTCACGGATGACTTGAGAAATTTCTATTACCACTCTCTTCAGGTGAGATAGTTTCTGTTCTGGTGGCTTTTTCTGGAGCTTCCATTTTGTGCTATTCCTCCATGACTTGAATTCAAGAGTACCTTCCACCCTGTAGGTAAGTACTAAGTTAGTACTCTCACTCTTAGAGCCCTTAGAACACATGTATCAGGATGAGACATTGAAGGACCTGATAAGCTGTACTAGCTGGCTCTGCTCCCCCTCTTTTATTGTATTTTGCTGCATTTCTGCCTTCCTTGCCCTACTTGCCCGCCTGTCATTGCAACAGCTAATAATCTGTTTAATAGCACACCAAAAATTTGCCTCAATCCTGTCTGCTCCTGATGCACCAGAGCTATATAAAGGGGTAGAATACCGCTGGAATATAACTGAAATTTTGTTAAAACTGAGATAATTAAATTCAAACATACGTATATTCTAGACTAATCATTTTTTCTGGACACATCAAGACCAAATACTCAGGTTGAATCCGTGGGCTGTGACCACGTTGTTTGCTTTAACATGACAAGCCTGACTTAGCCTAATGCTATCAGCTTTCCCCACTGTGTGCTCCATCAAACCCTTGAATGTTCCTTTAATTTATCTTTATATATTCAGGCAGTATAGCACCAGAAATACATACCTGATGGATATATGATACTCCACAATAAGAGTGGAGTATCTATACCTGCTGTGGCTCTAGATGGAAGAAATACAAGAAATGCATTTCCCATAAGGGAAGCATCCTATATTTCTAGTACCCCTGCCACCCTCGATCGAATCACAGGATACCAGATTGGAAGGGATCTCAAGGACCATCTGGTCCACACTTTCTTGGCAAAACCACAATCTAGATACACCCAGATGTCCCAGCACCCTGTGCAGCTGAATCTTAAAAGCACCCAATACTAGGAAACCCACAACTTCCCTGGAGAGATTATTCCAATGGCTGTTTGTTCTCATTGTGAAACATTTTCCTTTAGGGTCTAGTTGGACTGTTCCCATTACACCCAGTCTTTTCCATGTGACTCCTTGTAAAAAGGGAGTCTCCATCTTCTCTGCAACCACCCTTTAAAAACTGGAAATTGGTGATAAGGTGTCCCCAAAGCTTCTTTTTCTCAAGGTTGAGCAAACCCAGTTCTCTCAGCATTTCCTCACACAGCAGGCTTCCCAGTCCTGGCATTTTTTCCTATATGCCTTTGTTCTGGTACAATCAAGCATGTGTTGCTTTGCATTTCATAAAACACAGTTTAGGATTATGAAGGTGGTGGTGTTTCTACTGAAAGGGAGTCTGACTATGAGAACAAACACAGCCTAGAGTGGCAAACGATGCATGAACTGACATATCCTTACATTCAGCTGTGCAATCTCACTTGTTGTTTTTCTCCAGAGCTCTGAGGTTTCTATGTAAAAACACAAATGTCCGAAATTTGGATTGAGACTATGATTTGACGTTCAGCTACTCTGTGTTATAGCAACATTTCCAGAGAACAAACCTGCGGGAGAAGTAATGCTAATCCCAATGTAAAATTTTGATCCTTTGTATGCTTCCATATATGAGTTCTCTATAGTCTTTGCATTCCTCTAAACCAGTTTTAATTTTAGAACTGTTTTTCTTACACAGTGTGAAATTTGTATTGCTGAAATCAAGTGTCTTGGCTCCTGATAAATAATTTGAATATCTTAGGAGACAGTATGCACCACTGATATCACCTATGTTTCCAGATAGGTTTTTTTTAATCTCTGAGTGCAACTTCTTATAATAGACTGATTTCAATTGAAAAGGAATATGCTGTATTCCTAGTTTTGTTATGATTGGAACATCTGCAAGACTTCAGTGTGACTGTTAAGGTTTGATAAGCAAAACATTCTCGATTTAACAAGCGGTGTGGTTTGCTTTAGCTGGATTTCTTTGGGTTTTGCTTTAGCCTGGGGAGAAATACAGCCTGCAAAAGTGGTGGAGATTGAAAAGAGTTAATTTGGGATTAATGGAAAATGAGATAGATGGGACTAGCTTATTGGTATGTACATCAGAAGCTTGAAAATTAAGGTTCCAGCTGACTAGCCAAGTTACAGATACCTAAATGATGTTCAACCATTGCACTGACAACTTCATATCCTGAAATTCTCTCTTTACTGCCACCAATGCTGCAGAGAAATTTCTACAGCAGAGAAATCATAAGGTAGTGAAGTTGCAATTAATTTGTAATTTAATTAATAAAAAGTCTGAGATTCAAGAATTTCCTATTACTACCTTGATGAGATTTTCTTTGGTGAACAGATAAGAGGTTTCCATCTTTTATTGATGAGGATTTCCTTGTCAGAAGTTTCAAAATGTCTGCATTTGGGGACTACTTTGAGAAAGCAAGTGTTGGTTGCAAAAGATATATCTAATGAGGTCTTCAGTGGCTTGGAGTCAAGCTATAACTTGGCAATGAGGAGGACTGCACTTGTATTCAGATTCTTTTTAGAGGGAAACCTCCAGAAAACGTATCTTCTAGGAAACTCTAATGCATATTGATGGCATTATTCTAGACAGACATCTTAGTACTAAGGTACAAACAAGTGTATCTGTGAGGAATGCCATTCCTGGCATCAGTTAGTGCCTAAAAGATTTGGCTTTGCACTTATTTGTTTCAATATCAAAATTATGTATTTAGAGCATCTGAACAATGTGATTGGGAAGCAGTATTTCCATAAAATCTTCTAATGGCAGAGGTTTTCCATTGGGGGATGGCAACAGGAGGGGAGTTCAGTAGCAGACAATATTCTCGAAAATTCTCAGTAAAGAGGCAATATTACATAAAGCTGAATGTTGGCTTTCTAAATCATGTGGAACTCGTCTTTTTGTGGATCTTAAAATGTAGAAACAGTACTTTGCTCCTTGAAACTTAATACTTTTGAGCTTCTGATCTTTGATGTGAAATAAGGAGCTTTATGAAAAATTGTGTTAAAACCTGTTTTGAATAATAATATCAATATTTCATACAAAAAAATACTGGTAATTGTTTAAAGCATTTCAACTTAAACCACCAATACAAATGTGTGCATTCTGCTGACTACCATTAGAGCTGAGTTTCTGCTACTGAACTGATCTTCATATATTTAATACTGTTTTATTAGACTTGAACTTTATTGGTTTAATTTTTCCTTCCTTGAGATCCTAAATGTTAATTTGGAATGAACTCTATTCAAAGCATGTGTTTGAGAAGGGAGACAATCAATAGCAGAATTCCATTGTTAGAGAGGCTCTCTGACTACACCCAGAAAGGTCTCATTTTTATGTCAATAGAAACCCTGTGAATTAACTGTTCTCCCTTCAGGAACATTCTTTTGTTTAACTGAGGTCTTTAAAATCCTGATTACTTCTGACCCAGCAAATTTATACCTGTGATGTTTATATTTCCGTAATGTTGCCTGTGCAGTTGCAGAACAGTCCGTGTGTGGATCGAGAATTCAGCGATGGTGTCTTTATGCTGCTGGATGGTTGTGGTTCTAGAAATCCATAGCTGCTGTGTTCCATCATCTGTTGATTTTGTTAGGTAGCCTTGTTAAGCTTAAAGAAAGATAAGAGCTAATTTACTGATAGAGTTTATTAATTTTAACTTGTATCCTTTGCCAGTTGTCTGCAGTGTTGGGCATTCTCTAGCTCTGCCACACACTCACAGATTTATAGAGAGAATACAGTGCTCTTAGTTGACAATAAACTGGATCTTCTCCATACAGTGCTGTCAAGATGTGTCAAATCTGTTCTGGAATGACAGTTTCTGGAGGAATGTTTCATTTGTAGTTTTAGTGATCTGCATTTGCTACAGACTTTATTCTTTATCCCTATTCCTTGTACTTGCACACTGGTACTTCACTCTTACTCTTTTTCAAATTCAAACCTTGGAAAAAAGGTTTCCATCTCTTTTTCAGCTTAAATGCTCAGTCACACCTGTACTTCTTTGTACTACCCTTGCCATTGATATTTCTCATCCCCATTTCTGTGTCCTGTTTGTTTCATTTGTCCACGCTTTCTGCCTGCATTTACGTGGCCCTATGTTCCATATATGAAATAACCTTCCAGCTGATGCAAACTGCAGTGTTCTTTAAGTAACATGTAAAGATTTTCTTAATCTATTAAATACTCAGCCTACAATGGCAATAGCCTACACTGCTTTTTCAGTCTTTCATGCTTTTATTTAAGATGTGTAGTGACACAGCAGGTGCTGCTCTTTCAGTACCTGTTGCCTGTAGGAAAAACATAGTGAATGCTTACAATGCTATAGCAAAGCATTCAGGTTCCTTTGCTGAAATAGCCAAAGGTGTGGATCTTCTATCAGTTTTAACATTGCTATTTTTCCAATGGGAATTGTATTTAGTCTGTACAGCTGGTTTGTTTTTTTTTTTATTTCCTTTAAGTTATATATGGACACAAAGACTCTTACAGTCTCTTGGATGCATATTTTAGTGCCATGAAATTCTTTAGCTGAGGTGAGCTCCTGGGAGGAAAACAACAGACAATTAATTTGTGACCCTAAGTGATAGTGTATCTGGGAAAACTAAAGACTAATTGAGCTAAGCCATCACTTGAATGTTTATTTTCATAACCTAATTGCTCATTTCACAATGACTGTAGGCAATGTGATTAATATAAGCTGTGAGAGCAATCAAGCTGAAAGAAGATGGTAATGGACTACATGAGGGTATTCTTGTTCTCCGTCCACTTATTTTGCTGTACTTCTGAAAACCTCTTCAGCTAAGCTGTGGAATGTCCTGAAACTACTTTGGTAGCCAGCAGGTATATCAAGGTCAATCTACTGACAGACACATTGCCATTTCCGGTAGTGTTTAAAGCAATAAAATACCTAAATAGATTTTGGTTTTTTGTTTGTTCTTTCCTATTTATCATCTTCAGATGTAAATAATGTGAAATGCTCACTTACCTTTTGCAGATCAGGTCTCATTCTTCAGCCAGGGAGACTCCTTCCCAGAAGACTCTCACTTTCTTGCTTATTATTTCAGCTCTGTAATATATCAACCACGCCATTCAAGATCCATTACTGCTCCATTTTCCCCTTTTCAAAAGGCATAAAAGCCCTTTGTCATTGGCCTTATTTCTTGTATCTCTTTAAAGCAATGTGATGCTTTTCTGTATGTGAACAAGGTGAGGCTGATTGAATGAGAAATTCTTTCATGTACTTGCCTGCATTAGACTTTTAAATTGCAGGGCAGAATTAAACTAGATACGCAGTGATGCTCTTATAAGATATTTAAAGTCCAGTTCTGCTGGCAGCTGGCCTAGATAGTCACCGTATTAGATTGCTTCAGCAAACTGGAAAAGCATGACCTTGACATCTTTGCTTCTGTTGGTTTGAAATAAAGGTGGTAACAGTCACTTGCCAGTGGGGAAAATACATTACAAGGCTACAGAGCATTAACACAGAGTGAATTTCGGAGCCTAGATGTGCTTGGTTTGGAGCAGGTGGACCTCCGGAGCACAAGACATTTTCTTTGGTTAGGTTTTCTATTTGCGAGCATTGTATGCTGAGCAATTCTGCTTACAATCAGCTAAAAGATGCTTCACACATTTATTTTTTAATTATTTTCTGCCTAAAAATAAGCCAAAGGCTGCATAAATATATTTAGTATGTGCTGCTCAAAATACAAAAACGAGTGCATAGCAGTAAAGCTAGGCTCACTCACACTAAGATAAATAGCCTACATGCAGAAGAATAAAGCTGTATCATCAGCAGCTGTTATTTCATTTATGCATATAGCAACTGTGGGGTCTCACTCTGTTAAATTAGCACAAGCCGATACATAGATGTGCCTTGGCTACAATGAATAACTCTAAAACCATTCATTCCTTTTAAAACCCATTTTCTAATTTCTTTATTATTTTTTATCTAAATAAACATGCTTACTTGTACACAGTGTTTTGAACCAAGAGCTCTTGGTAATAACTTAATGAGAATGCGCTGGAAAAGAGGAAACTGAAAAATATCTCTCTGTTTCGTTGCTTTGGGTGCTTCCTCTATGGAATCTCCATCAAATCTTAAAATGCAGTCTAGTTCCTTCCCTACATCTGCAGTAGGATAGTGGATTAAATATTTCACAGTTGAATGGAAGAAGTCATTAGGTCCATGCTGTGTTTCTGTTACTCTGTATGTGCCACCAAGTTCGCTGCAATTAGTAGCCCTTGTACTCCAATTATCAGTAAAGAACTACACACACGCACGCTCACCCCTGCTATTAACTAGACAGGTCTACATGTGCGTTATGTCAAAAGCGAGTGAAATAAGCTCCTACAGCAACACTGAAATAGCTCATCCTTATTAACTCTGACTTCTCTATAAACTGTGGCTTTAGTTTCAGGTATAATACAGCCGGGCAGAAATGACACACTATTTCACATGCAGTGTTAACCCTGTAAAAACTTTATTTACTTTCAGTTGTGCAAAGGTCAAAAATTCTATGTCAACAGAGACCAAGGCCTATTCATGAAAACCTTAAGGCACATACTTTTCTACTGCTTCTTTTTCTTTGCAGTGATCTTCATTGGGTCACTGTCATTTCTGTAAGTGTGGGTTGGGGTCTTTTGTTTTGGGTTTTTTTGGTGGTTTGTTTGGGGTTTTGGTTGCTTTTTTTGAATTTTTTTTTTTGTGAAGAGCTATTTTGTAGCACTTAAACATTTATTTTTGCTGTCTCATCACCTTGTAAGAGATAATTTGTATGACTCCTCCTGAATTTTTATGTTCTGCTTCCCTTCAAAGTCAGTAATTGAATACTGCCCTGGCACTGGTCTGTCTGCCTGTCGTATTCCCCAATTGTCCTAGTCTGTCCTTGACATTTGCAGAATAGTCCTGTAGGCACCTTACTCTTTTTGTAGAACAGCATGTGAATCCGCATTTTACTGAGCAATGTACTTTCTGACCAGTAGTAATAAAAACATGTAGTAAGCCCCTCTACAGTAAAGGTGTTTGAATTCTGCTTTGTGCAGACAGCATAATAATCACTGCTGTGGGTGGGGTGGTGAGAAAGACAGACAGACAGTCATACGTCTACACATATTATCTCCCATTTTTGTTGGCTCTTAGTTTTAGAATTTCTTGGATGTTTCTTTTGGTAATCAACAGGTAGTTGCGTCAACTTTCAGTCTATCTCTTTTCAGCTTTATGACAAAATAATGCCATATAAATTTTGCAAGGTATAAAAGCTATAGATGGATGCATAATCGTAAAAGATTAAATTATTTGGATCAATCATCCCTAAACATAGCTGAAGCCTGAATGTCAACATTTCAGAGCAACTCCCAATAAAGAACTGTTTAGTATCAGCACAGTGTTACACAGGTTTCTGCTCTATTGCGGAAGATTCTGTGCTAGGAAAAAATTAATAGCTGGCCAAGATAATCAAGGGGAAAGCCCCTAAGAAAGCCCAAGGCTTGCCTCCTGACCCTTATTTATTTATTTATCAAAAAAAAAGATATTTATTAAATAAATACATTTATTTATTAAATAAATACATTTATTAACTAAAAAATTGGAGGGTTAGTTCTGGAAGAGATTGCAGGGAAAATCCTAAATGCAAAGAGGAAAATTACAGAAGGGAGTCTATAGATTATGTGTACGTAGTCTTTACAGTTTTCAAGTCCTGATTCTTGAGCCACAGGGCAGGGCCTGCCTTTTTTTCCACACTGTCTGCAGTGTGTGGGTCTCTAGTGGAAAACATCTTTTATTCTGCCCTGGATATCTTCAGCAAGGATTTGTTCCCGAGTGCAGAAGCTGGCTATCTTGGGTGCTGTGTGGAGATCACAGAATCAGGCCTGGCACAAAAATGGTGAGTGAACCTACTTCTTTATAACCACGTTAGGTTCCAGCCACATCTTTACCACAGCCACAGTTCTAGAGTGTCAACAACTTTCAGGCAGAAGGAAGAGATGCAATGAGGAGAAAAAATGAATAGAGAGAAGCACACAAGGAAAGGGAAACCAAAGGAAAGATTAAACCAACAGACAGGACTGAGAGGTAGAATGACCCAGAATCTCTGGAACAGGGAGCAGGAGAGGATGACATACAGGGAGTTTGTTGCTGACATTGAACATGCTTCAGAAAATATGCTTAAGCCAAAGTGGTATCAAAATGGTCCACCCCTGTTGCAGAACAGCTGCGAGAA
>VXBW01009184.1:43300-81379 GCA_013400375.1 Thinocorus orbignyianus | reverse complement strand
GGTTAGCTTGTTGGGCTGAAAAGTGAGCTAAAGTCACCACAGAGGTAACAGAAAATCTGTTAAAAGATCAAAATAGCTTATGCCATGCAATTTTGCAGAATAGAGCAGCAATCGATGTGTTGCTATTAGCCCAAGGTCATGGTTGCGAGGATTTTGAAGGCATGTGCTGTATGAATTTGTCCAATCACAGCGAATCAATTCATTGACAGTTGCAGTGGTTAAAAGAACATGCAAACAAAATTCATCAAAACCAGGGGTTTTTAGATGGTTGGCTGACTAACTTGCTTGGGAATCTGTCGCAATGGTTAGTAGGTTTGCTTGTTGAAGGCTTACACATTATAATAACCCTTGTAATCATAGGTTTGTGCTTAATTGTATGAAGAGAGCTATGCTAAAAGTAGTGAACCAAGCCTGGACTGCTCAAAAACAAGAAAGGGGAATTGTGGAGGAATGGCTGAGTGGAGAGGGGCATGACTTGATTGCAATGAGCAGCCCAGTCTTTGATGTAGGTAAAAGCTTAGAGGTTGCTGTGAACTGTCCTTGAGAAGCAGAAGTATGAAGAAGCAGCTACATGGGAAACAAGATAAGCAGAGCCGCAGCTGGGAGAAGGGGAAAAACATCGCTGTGTGGGGACAAGAACTTTACACCAACTGTGTGAGCGCTCCGGGCGCCTGAACAGAGACTGTGAGCCAGTCGTGTAGTTGTCCCTGGCGTGTGCTTCTGTTGCCTGTCTCCATAAACTCTGTGAGAACTTGAACAAAGGGAGAACGACCACACTCATGTGGAGACTCATTGCTACTCCAGGTCCGGCTTCCCACTCCGACCATCTGACAAAATCCGAAGGAATTCATTTACTGTAGCGGCGACTGCATTCTGCTCAGTTCAGTTTTCAGCTTTCCTATTTTGTCTTATCCATATTTCTGTACAGTTGTCATGTTCTTCCTCATGCTGACATCTTTAGAATGTCATCAATTATTCATTTCACATCTATCACTTCTTACATTATTTCGAGTTCTTACTTCTGAATATATTCATAGAATCATAGAACCATAGAATGGTCAGAGTTGGAAGGGACCTTAAAGATCATCAAGTTCCAGCCCCCCTGCCATGGGCAGGGACACCTCCCACTAGAGCAGGTTGCTCAAAGCCCCATCCAGCCTGGCCTTGAACACTTCCAGGGATGGGGCAGCCACAGGTTCTCTGGGCAACCTGTTCCAGTGCCTCACCATCCTCACAGCAAAGAATTTCTTCCTAATATCTAATCTAAATCTCCCCTCTTCCAATTTAAAGCCATTACCCCTTGTCCCATCACTACACTTCCTGGAAAAGACTGCCCGTGTTTTTTTCTTCTTCCATTTGAATACTCCACAGGCACAGACCTGGAAGAATAAAGAATAACAACAACCACCGCGTCTCAAAAGGCGGCCTTTTATACCGACACTGTTAAACCCACTCCATTAGCCCCGAGGCCAGCCGCCTGCTCAGGGGCAACGGGCCCGCCTCCTCCTCCCGGCCCGCCACTGCCCTCACAGCGGCTAAACCCGGGCCTGAAGCGAAGCGCTGCTCTTCCCAGCGAGACGAAATAAAACACGGAAATGGGGACACGCTGAGTTTAGCTTTCTATGAGAAACCTGGAGCCCACCTCCCTTAGCCCGCGCCGCCATCTTTGATGCGGGCAAACCGCTGAAGGCGCCCGCGTCGCTCCGCCTCATACGCATGCGCAAACCTCTAATGCGCAGGCGCAGAGTCTCCCCCTACTCCCCTCCGCTCCCGGGCGTTGCGCCGCTTCCACGTCGGAGGAGCGCGTGCGGCGGGGCCAATCAGANCGGGGGGAGCTGCGGCCTGGCCGGGGTGTGTGTTTGTGTGGCGGCCGCTTCCCAACGGGGCCTTGGGGCTTCCGCGGGGCCTAAGCCGGGCTGCTCGCCGTTTCTCGGCACTCCTCAGCGCTGATGCGGGCTGAGCGTGTTGGGGTGCCCGCCTGGGCTGCGGGGCAGCCGGCATAGCTGGGGCGAGACGCTGGCGGAGGGTGGAACCGAGCCGGCGGGGCTGCGGCCTGCTCGCTGGGAGCCGGCGGGCCTGAGCTGCTGCTGGGGCCATCACCGTGGAGGCGGGGCAGGCCCCACTGGCTGGCCGAGGGAAAGGGAAGGTGGGGAGGGTAATGTTTCTGGAAAAGGTGCGAAGAAGAAGGAGGAAGAGAAGCGCCGCCTCATCGCGGCTGTTGGGCAGGTTGTGTAATGAGGGCACCGCCGCCGCTTGCCACTTGCTGGGTTTTCTCTGAATTCCTCGGCGGTGCTGCTGAAGGGAGCTTGGTGCCTGTGCCTGTGCCTGCCGATGGGGTGCCAGCTGGCTGGAAAGCGTCGTGGTGTCCCTTGGGTGTACCTGCGGGAAAGCACGCTCAGGCTCTGTGCTGGCCTTGGATTTCTCACTCCACTGTGAATTTTGTGCCATTCCCAAGTTCAAAGGCTTCTTCAGTGGTCTTTATCGGCCACAGCTGTTACTAGTGCCAGACTTGCAAATCCACTGAGGCTTTTGACGGTTGCATTGTATTTGTTTATGGTTTTGTTTTCTTGCTGTGGCTTTTTGATGTTGGCTTTTTTTTTCCTCTCACCATTAGTATTTGAAGCTCAGCAGAGAAGTTTATCTGCATTTTTTGTGACCTGTTTGCTTTCAGGGTACGCTGTCAGCAACACCTGCATGATCAAACTTAAATTCACAGGCTCCTCTTAAATGTATAACTTGGTTATACAATTGTCTGCACAGGGCGAGTTCACCTGAGGAATGTTTGGTGGGTTTTTTTAACTGGCAGTGGCAAATTGAAGTGGAAATGAAGCTGTCAGTACTCAGACTCCATCAAAATTAAACTGATCTGGGCTGACATTAGAAATTTGGTTAGTGTACTAAACTAACAAGTACTTCAACTGGCCAAGTGGCAGCGGGAACATACGTGGCAAAAATGCTCTGCAGTATAAAATTGTGGTGCTCAATTGCTTTTTTTGGGTGTGTGTTCTGGTAGTGTTAGGGGAAAAATAATAATTGTGTCAAAGTTTACTGTTTTCCCTTAAGATTGTGGCAGTGATGTCCCTGCTTGAGGATTCTTTGCTTGGAGTTGCCAAGCTGTTTCAAACATATGGTTTAATGGCTGTGTGGACTTGCCAAAGCCACATTTCCTAATTCGGGGTATATTTCCTTAACTTCAGTTAATAAAGATTTACAGTAATGGAATGAAAAGTGATGGTTCTGCATTTTATTTACTGAACTTACTATCATCTTAGTTCATGAGTTCATTTTCTGGAGTATGTATTTAGGGAATTTAGGGGGTTTATGTTATTTAACTGTCTGGATTTTTTTCTCTCTGGTATTACTGCTCTTTGAACTCAACAGTGTTCATACTCATATTTAAATTTGCATCTTGCTGTCTTGGTAATGGAAGTCTGCCTAGTGCCATCTGATTAGTGAATCAGTGCAACAGTCAGTTGATATCTGTATCTTTTAGTTGATATCTATGAATACTAATTTATAACTGACTGGTGAATAAGTTTATTGGTGATGTGGCAGGTTGCAGTTCAGCTCTTACTGTTGTGTTTCCTGAGTTCCTACTCTTCGAATAACCTGACTCGTGCTGAATAAGCTCCAATTTGGCACAAATCACCTCTTGGAAAGTTTCATCCTTCATGGCTGTTTGTCCACACTAATTGTAGCAAAAAGAGGTGACTGAGGACAGAGGACTGTTCCTCCCCCTTTCCTGCCTAGTAGTAAAAGAGAAGAAATGTAATAAGGGGGAAAAGAGACATGGTTTAAGTATACAGAGCTCAGTTCATTATTGTCAGACCACTAGCCTAAGTGTTTCTCTCACCACCCCCCATATGTTTTCATCCTCAGTTTGGGAGGCTTTTTTTCTTGCTCCAAATAATAAAGGATACTTGGGGGTGGGGGGTGGCTGTTTGGTTTGCCGGTTTTTAGCTGTGTTTACCGATGTTCTTTGCAAACAGAAGGAGTGAAAACTTGATGGGAGCAAGTTACACATGGCTCAACTAGATGTTCTGAGGCTCCATGAGAACCTTTTCATATTTCTGAAGCTGTGGTTGCTTGTCCACTTCATACTTTGTTCAGTCTTGCAAACACACATTAAAACAAAACTCAGACATGTTAACAAATAAGAGCGGACTTAAGACTTACTATGCTAAACATGGAGTCGTTCTGATCAAAAAAACGCCTCAGAGCCAGGATCTCCCACTCGTATGACAAAATAATCTACAAATTCTTTTAAGTATATATAAAAAAAAGTTTATTGTAATTAGGATGAATGACATGTGTGTTTCTTTTTTGTCTTTTAAACTATTCTCTCTCTGGTACACAGTTGGAACTAATTCTGTTTATTTTCTTATTGGGCCCTGTTACCCAGCTTGGGGACAAGAGTTTAAAAAAAAAAAAAGTAGGTGTAAAATTCTACAGGGGAAAAAGAGGAGTGTGTAGACAAATGTAAAATCTTGAAACTGTTTTGAAGTTGAAGTTTAAGCTTTTTGCATTGTGGGTGTGATTAATTATATGAGGATATAATTGAAGTTGGTATACTTAGGAACCCACATATTAGCACCTAAATTATAACTTCCTGGTAGGATTTTTGTTTTATTATTTGAAGTGAGTGTATTTAACTGGAAAAACAGGTTAGCTGCACCTGCTTATCTTTTGTGTGCCTTCTGACTGACTTCCTTTGAGTTGTCAGGGCTGTGAATAATTCTTATTTGGGAGTAGTTTGGTGACTTTTTTGGGTTTGGTGTGGGGCTTTTTTTCATTTGGTTTAGGGTTATGGGTTTTTTGTGTGTGGGTTTTGTTTTTTTTTCTTAAAAAAAAAAGAAAACCAACAAAAAAACCCCACAACTGCTATTCTAGTGTAAGTGCCAGGACAACAGACTCAGAATTTGTCCAGAAACTCTGACTTGATTTGACACCTGGAGCTCAAGTGTGGTTGCCTGAGGTCCTTGGTGAATATGTAACAATTAGGCAGTCTTTAGAAATAATAGTCAGATTAAAATACTTCGAAGTTTTTAAAAAAAGTGATATGAATGCATATCTCTGGCATAAATTTAGTTTCTTTGGGGGGCATACAAAGCTTCAGCACTGAGTGCTTTGTGTCCAACTCATCTGTCTGTTGGGAAGAGCTCTGTGGAATTGGTTTGTTTCTTTCTTCTGGTTGAACCAGAGTCCTTATGTTCATTCCTGGGCCAAAGAGCAAATACATACCCAAATAGGTTACACAGAATTTGAGTCCTTAGACTCCTGTGCCTATGTTGAATGTTTTCAAATGGCTTCTGTGGGGTAGTTTATGTAGAAGAACTGTTTGCTTATAGCCAGAAAATGAATGAGCAATGTATTTATATGAAAAAACAGCCAAGCTATCAGGTCAATGTACAGTGTTCCTGAGTAGTTATGGTAAGTGTTGCTTTTCATCGTGGTTACACGGACTGTATAGGCTCCTGCTGGAAATCCACACATCAATATACCATGTCCAGCAATTTGCAGAGCTAAGTTTTAATGTATGTCCAGTATAATTTTTTGCAGGGAGCCTACAGTCCTTTATACTTTGCCTTATTTCTCTATGCATGTTGCTTCTGCTTTCCTTTCTTACCTGTTTACTATTAATGGTGACCTTTCTCATTTCCTTTATTTATTCCCTTGGGTATTTTCGAGGAAAAAGATGGTCCTCCTGCCTGAAGTGTTATGCAACTATAAAACTGTACTGAACGTATTGTATATGGGAGACCCTGAATAGCATAGGTACATCTTAATTGTGGAAAATCTATTCTTGGAGCTATCCTGGTGTGACTAAATGTGAAATGAGGACACTCCTTCAGATGGTTGAGACTCTGTGAAAATTGAATGCCATGTTTAGGTGCATGGAAGGCTCATCAAAGAGTAGTTTACACCTCACTTCTAGGATGCCACTCCAAACTGACAAGTTTTGAAAGATTTCAGGTATTCTTTTGTGGGGAGAGATGGGAGGGGTGAAGCTTAAGAATTTTTGGCTTGTTTGTTTTAGCTTATGTTAAATGCTTTGGTCTGTTCACGCTTTGATATCTAATTTGTTGCTAGTATTGCTTCCAAACCCAGGGGAATTTGTGGTGTGGTGTTTTTCCAGTTTTGGGGTGAGGGTGGTTGTGTTTGGTTTAGATTTTTTTTTTTTCCCCTCTCCGATGCTTGGTTTATCACTTTAGAGGACATTGGGCTGCTCAGTGATCAAAGCTTTAAGTTAGAAAAGCAGCCAAATGGCAAAAAAGACTGTCCCTTTTCCTGAAAACTGGACCTTCACGTAAAAGCTACCTTGAAGTAGAATATTGCATTTGGAAAAATTTACTCTCAAGAAATACTTCTCCACTATCAGTGCAGCTATTTCTATTTTAGTCAGAGCTATATGTTCCTAGGATGGATTTTAAAAGGCATCTTTTAATAAGATTCTCAAATTGACTGTATGATAAGTAATTAATATCTTAACTTTGTCTAGTTCAATAAAAACAATTACTCACTGGAAATTTGGGGCTTATTTTATAAATGCATTTCCATTAATTAAAAAAGGATTTGTTTGCTGTTCATTGTTCTAAATCAAATAATTGAATTGAAGCTCTTGAATCCATTTTGCTGAATTATTATCAATATTTGGGCAGATAAAGCTTTTGCAAGCGGATACAGAGGGTATTTTGTTCATTTTAGTGTGTACAGCTCAATGATTTTCTTACAGTGTGGAATTAAAAGGATTATGAAGTGTATTAATGAGTAGGACAGGAAAATTAAGTTAAGGTCCTAGGTGCTGAGAGCTCCTAGTTCTAAAATCTTGATGACTTAATGATCAGAAATTATTATCCTTTCATTACAAATACTTTGTTTAATCACCATTCACTGTGAGAAGTTTTAATATACTGTATTTCAACTTGTAGTGTAGTATTTTTATTCAGTCTCTGAGAAACTACTTCAAAGTGCTGCTGCATTTTTGTATTTGAGATTAACTCAAGTGCCTGTCTGAATTAGCTTGATACAAAACCTGAGTGAAAGAAATTGATTCCTAGTAGTTGTAGTTCATTGTTTTCTAATGTATTTTTTTGGAATTTTAATATGTTATCTTGCTTAAATTTATGCATAGGGTAATGCTCTTGGTAAAAGAGCATTGTCCATAGCATGAAAGTTTTGATGGTCCTAAATTAGTAAGTTGTAGTGACATTCTGTCTTGATTTGAAGAATGCTGGGAGGAGTACAAATGAAAGGCCTCTGTGGCTGAATTGATGTATGTACAACATGTTCTTGCACTTAGCTGCTCATTTTCTTCTCAACAATTGTCTTTCCCTGTTGGTTGAGCAGCAACAATTTATTAACTTTAAACTAGAACTGGCACTTTGAAAGCATACCACTTTAACCAGTAGTATGAATGTCATTTTAAATGAAAAGAGAGAGAGAATTTTAATTGTTTATACAAAATTTGTGCTCTGGAAACAGTTTGTCTTGGAAATTACAAAAATGAGACAGAAGTATGGTAGATGAGAAGCCAGTCTGCAGTAGTTAACTGTTCTCACTTGAGTCTCAAGTTATCAGTAGGGTCATGAAATTTAACTTAAAGCTTTTTATGCTTGCTGTCTGTGCATTATGAGTGTTTTTCCAGAGTTTTTGGAAATTGAAAGCCCACATAGAAAAGTCTTTTGTCAGACTGTTTTTATAGTTGATATAGAAAGTTTGATGTGCAAAAGTATGTTCCTGAATGTATAGAGGAATAGGAGTGCCTTCTCACAACATGGTGCTTTACGGTATTTATCTATTAACTTCGACATCCTTTGAGGGACAGGGAGGATGTACTGTGTGTTTTATTAGGCTGCAGGTTGTTTTAGTACTGGAAGATGTGACCTGCTTCTGTATCAATAACTGTTAGTTATATGTATTGTATTATCACTGTATACATCTGGTATAATCAAACTGGTAATTGAAAACCATGAATATTTTTTTTTTCTTTAAGGAGCTGAATGTGGAATAAATGCTGAAGTAGAAAAACAACTTGAAATGGGAAAGAAGTTATTGGCTGCTGGACAGCTAGCAGATGCTTTGTCTCACTTTCATGCAGCTATAGGTATGTATCTCAGGAAAGTGACCAACTAAGGCTTGGCAACACTATGCATTCCATTTATTTTAAAGCTCAACGTCAAATGAGGTGAAAAAGAGAAGTACTTGTTCTTTTCCTCAGATACAGGTGCTCTTGTTTACAAATTCTGGATTGATGTGTTGTTTTTTTTAATAGCACAGTAACATGTTTGCTATATTCTGCTGTGTGTGGTTGTTTGGGTAGTCTAAGATAACTTTCCTTGGGAACCCACAGTAACTGTCAGCTGTTTCTTTGAAACACTGCGTAGAGAAGAATATTAAGAAAATTCTTCCTGGTTTCAGAGACTCATGTTCGTCTCTTGTAAGGGTGTGTATATATATATATATATCTGTACTAGCCTAGAGAGTGTTGAAATTGCTGGATTTTGGAAGCTTAACCAGCAGATGACATGGGATGTATAGGCCTTGAAATTAGCCTGCAGGTTTTGGTAACGGACCTGCAGTTGTCTACTGTTCAGAGGGGGTGCTGGTGTCCACTTGAATATTCAAGAAGAAAGTTGCTGCTATTCCAGTGGATGATATAAAGGGTTTATGCATCAGTGATGATGCTAGACTAACATATTGGTCATTTGGGGATTATTTGCTTGCATCCTGTGTGATGGACGTGGACTGGGAAGGAGAATGATGCATTAACATGCTTTCAATGTAGACCTACAGTTGGAGATAAAGTGTTAGTGTGTAGTGGCTGTTTTCCCTTATGAAGGGTGTGAACATGTACGTATTTCACCTTCAGTACTCCTAATTGTTTGGCACTTTCTGTGTTTCTGTAATCTGTATTCTTAAATAATCGAACTACATAGAAAACATTGCTTTGATAATGTTACAAATGTTATGTTTTATTGATAAGTACCATTTTTTCCAGTGGCTTAAAGCTCAGGTGTAATGTATTTTTAGTCATTACAATTTTACTGTACCCAAAGTTTCAGTTCTAGATAGTATTCTGATTACTGTTCGTTCCCTTGCAGAGGGAGACTCCGATAACTACATTGCTTATTACAGAAGAGCCACAGTGTACTTAGCCATGGGCAAATCTAAAGCAGCAATCCGTGATTTAAGTAAAGTGGTTGAATTAAAGCAGGACTTCACAGCAGTAAGTATTACTGGAATTGAGAGTTGTTCAAGTGTAAAAATAACCTGCTTCGAAGAAGGTTGTTTTTTCAGATTTTGCTAAACAGAAATAGAAAACAAATCACTCAAAAGGCTTTAAATAGGATAAAATAATAGCAATGGTGTATGTGCTTAAATCTGGAATTATGCTGAGTGCAGTCTAGCCAGTCATTCTAACAACTAATAGTCATTTAATTAACTTAATGTTCCTCATGGGTTTGTGCTCAACACTTTCCTTCTCCTACTTGTGGTTATTCTCCTCTCAGTCACCAAGGCTATGCCCTCTGAGGGCGAAGGGGAGGAAGAGAGCGCACAGATGCCTCTGTTCTTCTTGTCTTAATTGGCATTTAATTTGCCTAGTCTCCCTGCTTTCCTATGGGATTGCAGCAAATTCTGATTTACTTAGCCCTTGCTCACTTCTGCTTACCATGTGTGGAGACTGCCTTATTAGTTGGAGGCTGTTGTTGTTTGGAGTCCTCTCCATCTGATCCTATGGTCTCCATTTTCCATGGTGCAGATCATTTATTATTTATATTGATTTCTTAAAATGTATAAGCAGTTCCAATAAGGAAAGTGGTGTAAGGTAAACACTTTCTTTTATGCAACTCTTCAAATGAGTTCTTTCTGTGAGTTGCAG
Source organism: Thinocorus orbignyianus (assembly GCA_013400375.1). NCBI lineage: Eukaryota > Metazoa > Chordata > Aves > Ciconiiformes > Thinocoridae > Thinocorus > Thinocorus orbignyianus. The sequence goes on along the minus strand of VXBW01009184.1, from coordinate 71,499 downwards.
CTGCTCATAAAAGCCGTGGCTGCTTTTTTCTCTTCTGTTCTGGTGCAGAGTGAGCCTTTACCATCGAAGAGGTAAGAGCATAAGAACGTTGTCAAATTGAGAAGACAAAGAATGGGTGTTGTGATCTCTGTTTCAGCTTGTTAGCTGTAGTAAAATAAAACTTTTTTTTTTCCTGCTGAAGGACACTGAAGCCTGTTTTCATACATTGCTGAATTCCAATTTGTAAATAAAAATTGTTGTGTTTCATTTCAGGCAAGATTACAGAGAGGACACTTGCTGCTCAAGCAAGGAAAATTTGATGAAGCAGAGGACGACTTTAAAAATGTGGTAAGTTGGAGGCCTAAGCTGAATTACATCAGTGCTTTTAAGGTTGAGTTCTGACCTAAGGTCTCATCTGAATTCTGATGCTGTAGAGCATATAGGTTTATATACCGGGGTTTGCCTTTCTTGTTCTTTAAAGGTATTGTAGCTAAGCTACCTTGTATGAATAAATGACTGATAATGTTGCAGTGTGGTGATGAAGATGAAATCAGAAGGTGTTAACGTGAAGTAGCACAGCCTTGATGATGCCTATATTAGGGAGCAGTCTTCGTTTAGAAAGGAAGATAAGTGACAAGGGACTCCACGTAATTGAACCCTGCTTTTCATCACTGTATTCAGGCCACCCTGGGAAATCACTGGGGGCCTCATGGGTCAACCTTTGAAGGTTCCTATCTCCTTGCACTGATTGTGGAAAGATCCCAGGCTCTTAATTTAGTCTCTGGGCTGTTAAAATCAATGAATTTCAATGACATGCTTCTGCCAGTCTTCTCATCTGCAGAGGAGTTCTCTGTCTGTCGTGAATGTCAGCAGTACTTCATGTCCACGATCAAGAAGTGCCCGTAGTTTCCATACAAATGCAGTTGTGCATTACCCACCTAAAACTCATTTGGGTTGTTTATTTCAATGGATACTTTGTATATTTTGGCCTTAAGCTGCCAAAGTAAACTGATGGAACTGCAGAACAAAGTTCTGCAAAGAGTATGTGAAACTTGTTTCCCTCTGTTGTAAAAACAAAACAAGCAAAAAAATTAAAAAAAAAAAATCTGTAAGCATGAGAATAAATAAGATTCATTCTTATTCTTGCTTACTCTTCAAGAGCCGCTAGTTTGAACAGCTTGCCTGACCCTTATGCCAAAACAAATAGAATTTGCACGTGCAACTGTTGCTGTCTTGTTGGCCTTCTTAGAAAAGTGTGATGGAGAAGCAGTTTTGTGTTGCAGATGACAGATGTTAAATGGCAATCTTATTAGGGAATATGTATGACAAAACCAGAGGAGTTACACTGTACGCTGTGCAGGGCAGTTGGGAGGAATGGCCCTTGCAGGTAGAAATGCACCAGGCAGTCTTTTGTGTTTGTAGCAAGGCTGCAGTAGCATATATTGAAATTCATTCAGCAATGGCTCCTCTGGCAGCTGCTGCTGCTTCTTCAGTAAGTTCCTTAAGAGTGTGTGATCTGCAGTTGCAAGTCTGATTGCAGTGCAGCCCTGGTGTTTGCAAATGTGAGAGAACATCGTTTAGCTCTGATTAACTGAGAGCATAGTTGCTACAATAGCAATTACATGATGTCAGTGTTGATTCTGAGGTTGTGTATGCATCTCTTCACAGTTTTCTTAGAGTGTTGTTTGATACTGCATATGGAAATGCTTTTACAGTCACATGTCAAATAGCTTGCCTTTTTTGCCAAACCAGCTGCGAACATTTAGATTGCTGCCTTTGGTCAGTCAAATAGTTACAGTCTTCACTCGACTTCTAAAGTAAGTAAGTAGGAAAGAGTTTCTTCTCAGAGCCACCTTGTGAAGATACCGTATTGGTCCAAAATCTTTCTTCCAGTTTCCTTGGTTCTGTGAACAATACTGTCTGTGTATTTAGAGAGTAAGGCAGGCAGTCTCTTGTGAAGAGCACAATTTTCAGTTAAGTACAGCATATTTAAGCAAAGTAAGTCAATATTAAAATAATATGGATATGTAGTCCCAATATCCTCACAGAAATTAATTGCAGGCTATCAAATATGAAAGTTTTTAGTGTTTGTGTTAACCTTTTCCTGAGGAAATACTTGGGTAGATGATACAAGTACCCTAAAGAAGGTACAAGGGTACAAGATGGGCTTTCTTCTGGTAAAGCCAGCCTTCTTTAGGGTATGTATGCCTATGAATGATAGTAGATGTGTTATCTCGTGCGTTATTTCGTTCAAGAGATTGCTTGTTTGGGTTAGGTGTTGACTTTAAGGGGGTAGATCACATGTTAAAATGTTTCCTGCTTCTGAGTTGGAGAAATCAGGTCAGGATGTGGAAATTAAGGAATGTAATTTTACTTGGACTACTAAAGGACAGACCTGTAGGAGTGAGATAGTTTGTAATTCACTATATGATACTTGTATTAAGAGTTAGTGTCACCAGTGCCAGTGTTGCTTTTTGTACCAACCAGAACAGCAGTGTGATCCATATAATGAGTCCTCTGGAAAATGCTACATTCTTCTAGCATATTCCAGAAATCTGGTGAGTGGAGACAAAGGCACTTTTTTTTTTCCTCCTTCCCATCCCTCCTCCACTCTCTCTTGCTCCTTGAAAGGGATCTCAGCAGTTTAGTAGACGCAGTAATTTTTGAGGAAGAGAAAGAGTAAGGAAAATTCAGCCCATCTTACTGGAGGGGAGGATGACAGGTAAACTTTCCCAACTTGTTACAGAGGCAATTTTATGTACAGTTTAAAAGAATCATTAAAACTAATTTTTACATAGGATAGTAAAACTGTCCTGTAGTGTATGATTGTGGAAAGAAAAAAAAATATTCATACCCTTAAATTCTTTCTGCACTTTCTACACAGGCAGTGAGGCTGCCTGACTGGAAAGGAAGGGATTACTTTTTTCAGGATCAGAATCTCTGGAGACCCCAGCCTTCATGCCTTATTTTTAGATTGCCCTTTTTTATTTTTTTTTTCTCTTCTGTACTTCCCTGTTGGCTGAAACATATGATTCTGACTTGTGTCTTGACATGTTAAACAATCCTACATTTCTAGAAACCTCTCCTTGTGGTCGATAGATGCACCAAGCTGATGAAGTTATGTGGAGCAGGGTTTTTCTCTTTCTGTGTAGTGATACAGAATCACAACTCATTAATCTTTAGAAGCTCTTCAGCTTCTTTCTTTGCAACTCAGCTACCAGTTTGGAAACCTAGGACCTAGAGGGTAATAAAACTTTCAACAGGTGTCAGCAGAGGGGTCCAATTCTTGTGTTCAGAGTGCCCAGGATGGAACAGGGATTAAGCCGAAGTCCTTAGGTGACTTTAGATAGTCATTGCTCCAAGTATATGAATAGTATGTATTTCTCTGCTCCAACTTGGGTTAAATGTTTGTGTGCTATAATATCAAGTTCCTTTTGGCTTGGTTAGTAGTTTCTGATTAATAGAAATCGACAGAACAGATCTGTGGGCACATCCACGTTCATGTGTGAGGCCTCCATCCATGAAAACCCGGGAATGTGTATTTTATCTTTAAGCATGTGATTTTTATTGAAAATAGAAGGAATATTGATATACTTCAGTGGATGGCAGGCCTTCTGAAAAGGTGACAATGCAAGTCCTGGCAACCCTTTGTGTATGCCTCATAGTATTGTCTGTGGCCCTGCTTGCGTCCTAGAGAAGATAAGTGTTTGAGGTCCTGAATTCCGTAGGAGGCACAAAAATAGAACAGAGCTTCTGTTTAGTCTATTGGAAAGTCTGAAAAGGACCAACTTGTCATATTTCTTTTAAATTCTTTTCATTTTTTTAGACTGAATGTAATGTTCACAGTTGCAGTTTGTTGAAATAAATACGGTAAATTGAGGCGTCCTAAATACGCACTTCCGTCTCCCTTGGAAGCGTAAACACTTAAAAGCTGGAAACTGAAGGCACCGCTCCCAGTTCCACTAGGTGTCAGCCAAGACCAAGTGACTGAGCACTGTACAGCTGCAAATTCCTGTCTTCTGATCTAGAGAAGCCCTTGGCTGTGGCAAAATACACTGGCTAGTGTTTTTCCGTGGCTGGTTGGTATGTGTAAATGATACAACTTTGGATGTAGGTGGAGGAGACCGTCTTATGACGTTTGATTTGAGTAAGTGACTTTGCGAGCTTGGCTTGGCTATTTAAAGCTCTCTTAACTTGACCATAGTAACAGTAGGTTGTTTACAAGTACATTCCTCTGTCATACTGTGATAATCCATAGCTTCCTGGCTAATGAATAAAAGGTATTAAAGATTTCCTTGCTTTTTCCCATCTCTCTAACATCATGGCTGTGTTACCTAATATATTGCTCTGCCAGTGCAGACCTTTCCTTTGTGTACTCTTCCTGAGTGTGTGGATGTTTTGATCTTAGATAACACAAACTATGGTGGTTCCTTCAGTTTCCCTCAATGTATTTCACCAGCCCAATCCATTTCTCTTCATTGTCTGTGTATTTACCAGTTTGAAAAGCAAGAAAGTGAAACAGATTTAGAATGTATAGATGCATGTCTGGATGCTGTACCACTGTAAACAAGGTATAGAAGCAGTATGCCTGTAACAGTTTGAATTTTAAACAACAGTATTTGAGATTTTTCAAGTTGATGTTGTATGTATAATAGACAGAGGTACTGAAATGCCACAGATGGAATTGTCTATATATCTTTAATCTATACTCTTTGAGATTATGGATTTTGGGTTGTTGTTTTTTTCCCCTCGAGGTTGTAACTATTTTTCATTAGAACTCATGTACTAAATGTCCAACCTTTTTCTGTATTATTTGTGGGCCATTGCACAGGAAAGAGCCGTATTGCTGATCCGGAAAGCATAGTTGCAAGATACACGTAGGTGGATCCCATTGAAATATATTAATCAATTCAGACTGGCACTTGGCATCATCAGGATAGCAGCATCCAACACAAAATGCAAATGCACCCTGTGTGGTTCAACATTAGTCTCGCTTCAGTGTTTTGTCACTGCTGATACACCAGCTTGGCTGTATCAGTGGCCTCATATTATTAATATTTTTCTGAAATAGTGCTGCATTGGATTTTTCCTGTAGCCTGGTGTCTGGTTGGTGTATGGTTAGAAAAGTCATGCTGATGGACTTGTGAAATAGAGTGAAGGGAGGGGGGGTGTTATGTTGTCTCTTGAAAACCAACATTTGAGCACCATTTGAAACCCAGAATTGTTTAGATTGTGAAAATGCTTTTTCCATCAGAAAACCTTTAAATACTTGATGCTTGACTGCAAATGCATGGCAGCCATTCCAAGGCTGCTGACTTTTAATCAAAATGATCTAAGCACTTTCTAGATGCCAAGAAAATGCTGGGTTTCATGAAGCGATCTACAAATATCTTTTCCCGCTGTCTTGGGTGCAGCAAGATAATGTTGGGAAGATTTGGGTCAAGTCCTTGAGATAAAGTTCTGGAAGAAGCCAGTTTCCTCCCTGAGAGCCATGGGAGAAAGAATCCCGTGTGACTGCTTTTAAAGCTCAACCTGATAAATTGAGTGGGGATGATGATTTTTCTTCCTTTTAACCTTGCTTACTTGAGGGTAGGGGAAGAAGTCAGGGTTTGCTTACCTTGGGGTGTGTTTCTTCCCTATGCTGAAATTAGGCTATAGAATAAAGCAACACCTATAGTAGTAAATGTGTGATAGAGGATTGCCTTCGGTAACAAAGCCATTCCTGTGCAACAGCCTTAGTTTTCCGTAAAGGAGTTAAGTGCAGGTGTGACAGGGGGGTTGGTAGTGAGTGAAAGCTGCTGTTAACAGATGGGCAACTCTTGTTGCTGCACTTTAGAACACTCAATTAGTTGCAGTTTATTCTTAATGTAGCAAATAGTAGAGACAGTGAAGGATACTGTGCTGAGAACATGTTCACCAGTAACAGGGTGTCCGTCCAGCAGAACTGGGTAGTTTCTGACTTTGTGCTCTGGAGCCACTGATGAAGCATGTAGAAGAGCGTTGGGTTTGCCTTAGACCTGTGTTAAATTCAGAAGGGTTTTTTAATATTTGCTCTTTTCCTGGAAGCCTGGCATACTTTGTGCGAGCAGTTGTTCTCAGTTGTTGCCCCTCAGGCCTTCTAGTCCACAGGAAAAGGAGAAATAATTGAAATGTGGTTTGTTATTGATAGTGATGTGATAGCCCTCTGATCACAGGGCAAAAAGACAGAAAAAATAGATTGAGAAGTAAACCAAAATGAGACAATCAAACAACTGCATCATGTTTCTGGGGGTTTTTTGTTTGTTTGGTTGGTTGTTTTTCTGGGAGCTGAATGAACAGACTTCCTTTTGCTTTAGTTAACATTATGGATTAAAAGATCATAGCAATACACTAATTGCTTTTTAAAAGTTTCTGAGTATATTATTTTCACCATACTGTAGGACACAAATGCTTGATGGCTTTAGTTTGAACGATAGCTTGAAAAGTTTCCCCTTTTTGTTAACTTAATTTTAGGTAATACAAACTATCATCTAGTATGTCTCACTCAAATGGTCTTTATTACTATCTGTCGTGTCTGTATGATTGTAACATTGCTTTTCATATTCCACTGCATATGAAAATTCAGTTCAGCTCCAAGTAAATCATGAGAAACATACTGTGTGTCTGAGGAGTGGAGTGTTATCATGAGATAAGTTTAAATGGAAGCATAAAGCTTGTCCATAGCAAAAGCTCTTAATTTTTGAGAGGAAAATGCTGAGAAATTGAGGGAAACGTTAAGCAAGTCATCTGGAACTGCAGAGTTCAGAACTTCAGAGAGTTTTGTAGTCTCGGAACTTTTAAAATTACAGGTACAGAAATTTGCCTCTACTGCAAACTCTAGGTTTGGGGGAGAAAGAGACTGCACAAGAATGGGAGTTTGTTGGCAGAGTTTCTTTTCCAACCAGAAGAAAAGCTTTTGAGACTTATATTGGGAATCGGTGTACAAAGAAGAAACCTCTTTGATCATGTACTCTCTTCTTGCTGAAAGACAGTGTAGAGGATAAAGGAGAATTTTCAGGTCTAAGTGCAACTTGATTTTTGCCAGAGTAAAATGAAACAACTGCATAAGGTTCAAAAAGACTTAAAATGAATGTAAAACAGAGGTGGGACCTGTGCACGCTTTTGATGTTGCATTTAGGCTCTTTCCTTTCATATACTTAAGTGTTAGAACCAGGGGAAATCTTGTTATAGGGGTTCTGAGGGCTGGTGTTGAATTGTGTTATAGATTTAAGCACAAAACACGAGTGTTTGAAGAACTTTTTCATTACAAAAATGTAAGAGGCGCCTTCAAGATAAAGGAGGAAAGAAAAAGTACTGGATGACTTTGAGAACTCAGTGACTCTAGACACCATTCTGTGTATAAAATTCAAGGTAGCGCTAGTTTTTATTTTAAAACACAAATGGCATTTAAATAAAGTCCTGCTGCTCTGTCCCTTTTAAAACTTTGGAAGTCATCCTGATCAGCACCAAGTGTGAAGCCACTGCTGTATTCAGACTGCACTAATCTGACAAATGGCTTCCCGGCTTTGGAAGGGAATGGCTGAGATTCTTCCTGGGCTGTATTTGTCTTTCTGGGTGGTAGCAGTTGCCTGTGAGGTTTTGTGTTGTTTTTTTATATATTTTCTTTGAAAGTGAAGGCAAGTACAATATAACCCTTGCTATTTGCTCAGAGAGAGGGGTTTGAGAAATGACTCTTTGTAGGCAAAACTTTAGACTTACTTACAACTCCACGTGAATCAAAGTGCATAAATTCCCAGTTGAGCCTTCCCCCATACGTAGCATCTTAACTTGCTGCTGTAGCTGCTCTTTCTGGGGAAAATGTAAGAAACAGCTTTGCACTATACTGTCTGTGACGTGTTGCATTTGTTTCTGTTATGAATTTATGTATACCTGTTGTGTGTAAAGTGAGATGTGATTATGCCACGTGCATATACTTTCTACTAATGCTGAGGAATCCAGTGTTTAGTAACTTTCTGTAGGAAGATAAATTAACTAGGCTACAATTCAAAGGTCTGTGACTTCAGTGGTCACCTGGAGACGGGGGGACAGCTCTTGTGTGTGATGCGTCTGATGGGAATGATCAGGCATGGTGAGGGGAGGAATTAGTTTTCTCTGACTTGCGAAAACTTGTGTTGAAGCGAAAGAAAAAAATCTTTATTTCTTTCCTCTTGAAGTTTGGAGTTGGAAACATTTCCAGTGGAATTTTAAAACTAACTTTGCTTTATTTTCAGCTTTAGTCAGTTCTCCATGATATGATTATTAATGGGACAAAGAGGGATCCTTGAACAAGCATTTCAGTGTGTCTCCTTGTTAATGTTTGCAGCTCAAATCCAACCCTAGCAGTAATGAGGAAAAAGAAGCCCAGACTCAGCTGACAAAATCTGATGAGCTGCAGCGCCTGCATTCACAAGCATTATCTGCCTACCAGCAAGAGGATTACGTAGCTGCTATTTCTCTTCTTGATGAAATCTTGGCAGTAAGTGTTCAGTAAAATGGTACTGTGAAAGGGAAGTAAGAGCCCCTGACATCTGTGGTTTTTTGTTTAATAACTTCTTCACTGATGTGAAGACACTTGGTGTAATTGGCTCGGTTTTGCTGAGCACCATGAGTCCATAATGTAGCTGGAGAGTGGGAAACGCTGCACACTAGCTGCAAAATAAAAATAATAGCTTGTAGTTCAGGTTAAATATACAACTTCAGCCAAGCTTCTGTTACAGATAACTTCCTTGATTATACTTTCCCGTTTTTACACAGTTCAGCGTTCTTGGGGAAGGTGGGAAAAAGTTGTTCTCAAAACAATGAAGTTTTGCCCGATGTAGGAGGTGTAGGTTTTTTAATCTAGATTTTTTTCAGTGCGTAGAAGCATATGTATATGCAGGCAATTTCTGTTTTGAGAACATGAAGTAACAAAAGATTAAAAAAAAAATCACTAAGTTAGAAATATACATAGCTGTTTGGATTTTCAGCTCGTTCCTTGGATATCTGTGTGTGTTGAATCTTAATCCACGTTGGTAGCCTAATAAGGGTAAATAAGTCGTGGGCATTTTGTGTCTCGTAAAAATAGCGTTAAAAGATAGTAAACTGCTATGATTCTTCACATAGAGATTAACACTGTTGGGTTGAAATTTGCAGCATCCTAGCTTTTGGTGAAGAAACTGTCAAAGTAGTTCGTTTATGGGAAAGGAACATGGAAAAGCAGAAGAGCCTTGTCTTCTAAAATAATGGTTTACAGACAAATGCTAAGACCCAGAATAAATCCTCCAAAATGGATTATGATAGACCATTGCTTTTGAGTAATTGTTCTTGCCATACTGTGACATATACACTGATACATACACTGTGTATATCTTTAAAATAGGGTTGGAACTCGATGATCTTTAAGGTCCCTTCCAACTCTAACCATTCTATGATTCTAAAATCCGGATCCTAAGGTCAAATCTTGCATAGCTGAAATCTTACCCACAGGCTTCTAGAGGACAACTGACAGCTTGGTCCTTGCTGTTCATTACCCCTGTTCTTTTGGGAAGATATAATAATATATGGTTGCGATATCCTTCCCTGGAGGCTCAACAGACTGTCCCAGTTTAAGCAGTGCCAGAGGATTTAATTCATTTCCCTGCATGAGCTCATTGAATCATTTACAAATTTTTCAGGCCTTTGTTTTCTCTTTGGGCAGGTGCATCACAGCATCCACCAGGAAGCAGAGATGCTAATTTCATGCGCTCTGCGTGTAGCTTGAACCTTATGCTGTTGCAGTTGGCAAAGTGAAATTAAATGTGATTTTTTTTTTTCTTTTGTTGGGGAGGAAAAGAAGTGAAGTGTTATGGACCAAAACCAAGCTTTAATTTTGATTTCTCAAGGTTTGTGTTTGGGATGCAGAGCTACGGGAACTTCGAGCTGAGTGTTATATAAAGGAAGGGGAGCCAAGCAAAGCCATTAGTGACTTGAAAGCAGCTGCCAAATTAAAGAATGATAACACTGAAGCCTTCTATAAAATCAGCAGAATATATTATCAGCTGGGGGACCATGAATTATCACTCAGGTAATTTTACTGTTTGCTGTAATCATAATTGAGACAAAATGGGATTATATAGGTCATGATAAACGGTGAAATATCTGTGTTGTCTGGGTTTTGGATAGAGTAGTGACTCTGAGCTGCATCTGGTGAAGGAATCTCCTTTCCAGAAGTGAAGAACTGACAGTGAAGACACCATGTTTAGTATTTTTAGGACAAGCCATTGATGGATCCTGGCATCTTGGTTGCTTAAATATAAGCCATGGTGCAGGTCCATCAGAGTTGCTTACATTTACTGTCTTTATTGTCGTTCTTTCCCCATCCTAAAAGAAAATGCTTCTCTAAAATTGCTTTGGTGGGGCCTTTTTTTAACCTTGAACTTCCGTTTCAGTTAAGTTTACAATGCTAATGAAAAATGTGTGCATTAAGTCTTAAGGATAGATTTTTATTTTCAGGAGTGGAAACAAAAGGCTATGAGCTTAAAGATAAATAAAAAGTATAGGGAGCACCCCAGTATGAGGAGCTGGGAATCGAGAGCTATCAATACTTCATTCTTACAGACAGTGTCCAGTATTTTGGATGATATTTTTGTTAATGTACTACCCTTTTATTCATATTCAGTTAAGTTTTTTAAAGACGCTTTATTTTAAGAGGGATCTGCCTTAATTAGAGTCTGATTAAACAGCCTTCACAGTCAAAAGTCAGGCTGATACTCCATCAAGAGGAAGTTTGAGTCTTAGCTGAGCTTTATCTGTTTTGGGCAGTATAAAATGTACTTCTGCATAGGTATTTTGTAATGTAGCTGAGTTAAATATATAGGAAAATTACAATTGTATCTGATAACTGCTGAATATAATTTCTTTCCCAGGGTAGATTTTTATTCTACTGTTTAGTTATTAATATAGCACTTTTCAATCTTTGTGTATCTGGTAAAACAAAATAATTAGAAACGAAACCAGACAAATATCCCTGGATGTTCTGGAATACTTTTTCATCTCACTGTACATTAATTTTTGGTTGGAGAGATGGTGTGAGTCAGCTGTTGTTCTGGACAGTTTATAGATGCTGCATTGTGTCTCTTAAGTGAAATTTTATAGTGTGTGGTGATATGTTTCTGTTTTGGATTGGTTTGGTTTGGTTTTTTTTAACCTTCTTACCTCCCTGTGAAAAGTGAAGTCCGGGAGTGTCTGAAGCTGGACCAAGACCACAAGCAGTGCTTCTCTCTCTATAAGCAAGTAAAGAAGCTCAATAAGCAGATCGAGTCAGCAGAGGAATTCATCAGAGAAGGCAGGTAAGTGTTCACTGCTGTATTTAAAAAAAGGTGGGGGAGGGAGGGAAATCAGAGACACTTATTGGTTGAGGAGCTAAGTGGTGCCTTTTGCATCTGTCAGTTGAAGTGGATAACTGAGCACAGCTCTCAAATTATAATCAAAATAAATATTGACTCACATAGTGACAATCCTATTCTGATTCCTTCTGATGCCAGTCTTCTCTTTGCATACTTATTTGTGGAGCAGGTAATAGGACCAAGGTAGGGATAATATTGTCAGCTCCTGTATATTATCACTTGACACTGGTGAGGCCACACCTGGATTGTTGGGATCCCCAGTACAAGAGAGATGAAGCCAGTGAGAGAGAAAGTCCAGCAAAGTGCCGATAAGATCATGGAGAGACTTTAGCATCTCTCACCTGTGAGGAAAGGCTAAGGTAGCTGGGACTGTTCCTCTGAAGCCTTCTCTGCTACAGGGTGATCTAATCAATGTATATAAATACCTGAAGGGAGGATATAAAGAGGGTGGTACCCAGTGACAGGGCCAGGGGTAACAGGATCAAACTGAAACAGGAGATTCCATTTGAACATAAGGAAATGCTTCCCGTCACCCCCTTGTTTCCACTGGTGCAGGTTGCGTGGGGAGGTTGTGGAATCTCCCCACTTTAGGGGTATTCAGAATTTGTCTGGACACAGTCCTGGGCAACCTGCTCTAGGTGGCCCTGCTTGAGCAGGGTGGCTGGACCAGAGGATCTCCAGAAATCCCTTCCAACCTCAACTATTCTGTGATTAGAAGACTACATCTTTAGACTCAAACCACTCTGCAGTGCCTTAATTGTGAAAGTGGATCTGACTGATGGGCTTCTTTTATGCATCCTGTTAAAAGATAGACGCTGCCACTGTATTCTTGTGCTTCTTGCTTTATTTCAGTTTTACGTGTTCCCAAGCACATCACATCCAACTGTAAGGACCCCTGGAAGCAGTTAAAGGTGGCTTTTTAAATGAAATGCATCAGGAATGTGAATCAGCACAGCAGAAGGGCAGTTCTATTAAGTCCAGCAGTCCATTTGGACTCTTTGCTGTAGTCTTCTGTTTATTCTGGTATTGGCACATTTTCTGGAGCCCTTGGAGAGCTTGAATTTCTCCTGGCTTGTAGCAACCCGTGGGTTCAATCATGTGCTTGTGTTTTTAGGTGAATATTCTAATCCATTTCTACTCAAACCAGGGAACTTAAACATCTTTGAAACCTTCCCAGCAAAAATACGTTTTACTGTGTGACTTGTGGAGAAGAAGGAAGGGAGAAAACAACTGCTTGATTCAAACATAACTCTTTTCTTTTCTGTACCAAGAAATGCAAATAGTACAGCGCTCACAGCAAGGCTCCAGACTTGGTCCATCTCAGCTATCAGAGAGGGAGATGCTTTTTTCCAAGTGCGGAGTGGCGTGTTGGACAGGAGACAAATCTGGAGACCATTGTCTCTGTGCACTGAGGGATGGCAGTCGTTACCTTCTGCAAAAACCTGCCAGGCATAGAGCTTGCTCTGTCTTGTAGCACAGAAAAGGGAATGGGCGTGTAATTCTTGAAGTGGCTGAAAGTTTTCTTCATTGTGTTGTCTCACACTACACCTTTAAGACTACTGAAGGTACATTGCTAGAAGGACATGAAAATCTGTGAATTTTAAAATTTGCAAATAAATCACAACACCCTAAAGTAGTTGTTACATTTCATGATGTTCTGTTTACCTTTGATTTAAACAGGTATGAAGATGCTATCAACAAATATGATTCTGTCATGAAAACTGAGCCAGAAGTCCCAGTTTATGCTACTCGTGCCAAAGAAAGGATCTGCCATTGCTTATCAAAGGTAATTCTGTTTCTGGCTCCCTCTCTAAATTTCCTTAAAATAAAGGAAAAGAAAACAACAAACCAACACTCTGCAACTCCATGAGTTTTGTTTTCCACTTTTTCCTCTCTAGAGTCAACAGTCTACAGAAGCCATAAGAGTTTGTACGGAAGTTCTGCAACTGGAACCAACCAACGTGAATGCCCTGAAGGACAGAGCCGAAGCTTACTTGCTGGAAGACCTGTATGAAGAAGGTACCGTTGTGTGCAGCTTTTTGGGGGGCATTTAAAATGCAGTCAGTGTTTCAAAATATTTTAATATGCTCTTTGATTCTATACTGTGTTGTTATACCTAATCAGCACTGGTAGTTTCAGATTTACAAAAATACCTGCAGGTAATTTTGTCTTGGTTAGTGTAAGTGGAATGTGCTTGTTTTATCTACAGCAGAGTTGTCTTTACAACAGTGGGCTGCATTCAGGGCGTTTTATGTGACTGTACAGCTCACTCGACATCCTTAAACACATGTTATATAATCAGTAACGCCAGACAATTGCATTTAGAGATAAAAGGTAATTACAGTTAGGGGGGTGTAAATCCATTTTAAGAACTCCATTTTACCATCTTTAGATGGCAGCATGAAACAACGCTGTTCTGTCCCATCGTGTGCTGAGGGCAGAGGAAAGTACAGTCCTCGGGTCACCTCTGTGGGTCTGTGGTGCTGCTGAGACCAGTAAATTGATTTCACTCCTGAGGTCACGTTTTCCATATGAGGTTTCCATAAAATGCATACTGTTACATGGTCACATNCAACCTGCTCTAGTGGGAGGTGTCCCTGCCCAGGACAGGGGGGGTTGGAACTCGGTGATCTTTAAGGTCCCTTCCAACTCTAACCATTCTATGATCTACAGCCTTGGAGAGTAATGGGTGTCTCTGAGTAGACCACTGCCTTGTTACCTAGCTTCTTGAAGAGTATTAAATGCTAATACGGTATAAAAAAAGTACCTTCAAACTTTAATTTGGTGAATTGCACTTCCACAAGAAACCAGACTTGTGAAGGACATTCGGACAATCTGTCTGTGCTAACCCCTGTGCTCAGTCATGCGGCAGTTTTTGAAGTATTCAGTCAAATGTGATGAGGGAGAGGACTTGCAGGCTTTAAATCTGCAGAAAAAGTAGTTTCATTAATTTCAGTACTCGTAGAACAATTTTCCTTTTCTGTATTCTGGTACTGGATCTTTTGCTTCCCAGCTGAACAAAAAAAGGATCTTTTCTATTTAAACATTCATGAAGGCAGCTGTTCTCATTAATAGCATGCTCGGATTTTTTTTTGTCTTTTTGAGAAATTAATCACTGAGAGATGATATTGCTCACCTCCTGAAGCTCACTTCAAAACCAAGATACCTATTTTATTCTTTTTTTAGACTTCCTTGACTCAAATGAAAGCATGGTATAAAGAGGACTGGTGTGTGGGTTCAGGCAGTCTTCTTCATCAGCCCTGTGGACTTTGTACCTCTGAAGTGACCTAGTCCTAAACCCTCTTTGCTGAGGCTGGCAAACCTTCTTCCTCCTTATAAGCAAAACGTTGGAAGGTTGTCCTGGTTTCAGCCCCCAAACCAGGACAAGGTGACAGCATTGTGGAGAACTGATGACCTTTGTACGAAGGGATTGGTTAAAAGAAACCCACCCCAAAGTGTGAGGGGAAATATTGCCTTAGGGTGGTGGGTTTTTTTTCTCTCTTGATTAAGAGCTGCAGATTTCATAGAGGTTATTTCCTGGGCTGGAGTCTGCTGGGTTTGGCCTAGCCTGGTTCTGAGTGGAGAACCATGTTCCAAGTCCCTGTTGTTTAGCACATTCTCTGTCTTCCTCCTGCCCTTGACAGTGGGGAGGTGGTTGTAGTTACACTCTGTCTTCCAGCAGAGCCTCCATAAGCAGTATTATAGCCCATTAATGTTAGTCTGCCTGAAGGTGTCTTCACTTACCCTTCAGGTTTAACTGCTGTAAAATGATGGCTGATTCCTCCCTGCTGTAGAGAACAGGAGAGCAATTAAAATTACAGTCTCGTATTTGAAGGGCCAGACTGATTCTCAGTTTTCCCTCAAGAAAATTTCAGGCTGGAGGCACCTATTTTCTTGTTTAAAGACAGGAAATTTTGAAGCACTTAAAAACCAGCACTGGAAGGCGATTATTGTTAAATTTCAAGATGCCCTTCAGTATGTATAGCTGGGTTCTGTTTCCCATCAAATGGTTTTAATTTACTGTATAATTACATGGGAGCCAGGGCTTGTCAACAGAGAAAGGTATGTAATGACTCCCTTTCATAGAATCATGGAATGGTTACAGTCGGAAGGGACCTTAAAGATCATCAAGTTCCAACCCCCCTGCCATGGGCAGGGACACCTCTCCCTAGAGCAGGTTGCTCAAAGCCCCATCCAGCCTGGCCTTGAACACTTCCAGGGATGACTTCTGGCTTACCTCCTAAGTACAGCAGTCTAACACATACAGCACAAGTTTTGTTGAAGGAAAATAACCCAACCTGTTGTTTCAAAAGTGGTCAGGACATCCTTTTTCTTTTTTTTTTTTTCTCCTTTTTTTTCCGCCCTCCCCAGCTTACTACTGTAGAGGAAACGGTCTCTATTTCATCAAGACTATAACTGCTTGATTTAGTCCTCTAACAAAGTTGGCATGGACATAGATTGTCTGCAGTTACTTCTGTTTATGGAGTAATAACCCATCTTAGTCACCCTATTTTAAAAATGTGGGCAAGATAGAAAAGCCTTTAGAGATACGATGTGATTACTGTTTGAGACACTGTGAAGACTCTTGTCTTGAAAGAAGGAGAATTAAATTTGACTAGAATACTTCAATCAAAAGTAATACTGGAAACTGGTTGTTCCTTTCCTGTCTTGGGACAGGATGAGAGGAAGAAAGGATGCTGTTTGAAATAGGCCAGCAAGAAGCAGCAGTGATTCTTGTGTTGGTTTGTGAGGTACTAGTGCTTTTAGAAATAACGAAGAATTGATTAATTCATGCAACATGCCATGAATTAGTTACAAGTCTCCTGGTTTAATAGCAAACTTCCTGCAGCCAAGGAGCTGTCATACTGCTTCCACCTGTATCCAGCCCTCACCCCTCAGGCAGGGAGAGCGATGAGCTCTCTGGAAGAGGAGGATTCCTCCTCTGGAGAGTACCATCAAAATGGAATTATTTTCCAACTGAGAGAAAGTGCAAAATGTACTTGCCATCAGGTGTGCTGGATGCATTCCCTCTGTGGTGTGCAGCACTGAACAGACCTTCCCATATGCATAATGCTTAATTAAGCTTAATAATACTTAATCCTTTAGCCTTTAAATAAAAGAGTTGGCTTTAAGAAGGAGAAACCTAGTCCTGTCATTGCAAGTGCTTGGACACTGAGCAGCTTGGTTCCCAGCAGCGGTGAGTGCTGGAGGTGGTGTGTGGTGCTCGGTGAAGCTGAGCAACCTGATCTGCTTTTGGCAGGAGGGACGTTGTGATGGGACCTCCCATAATTACATGAAGCAGATAAAGTTCTCTGGTGCTTCAAATTCTTGGATTGGCAAAGCAGTGTAATGAAATCCCTGCATTTTCATTGTCTTTATCAGTTACGACAGCCTGTATTTGGCACACATTAGTGTACACTGACATTTGGTGGTTTGTTTTTTCTTTTAAATGACCAGACAAATTATTAAAAACACCAGCAGAGAAGCCCAAATGCTTTCTTCAAGCAGCAAATGACAGCGTCCAGCCATGTGAAAATGTATAGAAATGTTGTTTTGTTTGTAATAGCATATGAAATTGTTGGGACACTGGAAATACTTTTTGCAACTTTTTTTCTTTTTAATAGCCGAAACAAGATTGCAGTGGTATCAGATGTCTGGGTAATACAAATTCATTAGCACTTCCTGCTGCCTTGCTCAGAAACAGTGAAAAACAAATGTAACACCTGCTGAGAAATAGCATCTGCTTGGAAATAATCTGATGCAAGTACTTTGTCTAACTTGAGAAACCTGGGAGACTCGGATCTGCAAATGAGACTTTGAGGATTAGAACAGTGAAAGAAGAGCGGTCTCATTAAAGACTTCAACAGTTGCTTCTCCTCATAAATCTTGATATCAAAGAATGTTTAAAGTTGGTGTCGTAAGCATTCAGTTACCACTTACAATAATAATATAGTTTACCTCAAGAAAAAAAAAAAAGTGGAAGCCTGAAATGTCTTACAGATGCACGAATACATTACACCTCTTGCTTTCATTCCTGAGAAATGCAACTCTTGAAATAAAAGCAAGAGCATGCTTTTTTTTGGCGGGGGGCGGGGAGGAACCTACCTTAAAATATAACTGTCTGCATATTGTGCAGAGACATAAAAGTGAGTATCTGTCTTTAACAGTATGAACTTACTGCTAGTCTGAAATTGTTGGCATCAAAGAGAAGTTCTTTGCTGGGAGGGTGGTGAGGCACTGGAACAGGTTGCCCAGGGAAGTTGTTGATGCCCCATCCCTGGAAGTGTTTAAGGCCAGGCTGGGTGGGGCTCTGAGCAACCTGCTCTAGGGAGAGGTGTCCCTGCCCATGGCAGGGGGGTTGGAACTCGATGATCTTTAAGGTCCCTTCCAACTCTAACCATTCTATGATGATGTTTTCTGTTGTGTTGATTGAGTGCAGACTGTGGGAGAAGGAGTATTAAAGACCTGCATCGTGCATCCTTCTCTTGAATGGGGTTGAGGGACTGACACCGTGCAGTGGGGTCTTCAAATGCAGGTCACTGAAACTTGCTTCTTGATTCCCATTGCATCCCAGTGCTGCAGGCTCGTCCTGCTCAGCCGTGTGACTCTGGAAACATCTAGAGGGTGTTCTGACCTGCCGCTAATAACCTCCTTTCTTCCTTTCCAAAAAGTGTCATGAACTTCAAGAAGGAAAATTACTGAATTCATACGTGAAAATGAATCTCTGCTCGAAGGTTTTCTAATTAAAAAAAACCAAGCAAACATGGCAAGTTGAAATAGAAGTTTTAATGGTTAAATGTGGTAATAACAAAGCTTAAATTTTGGTGAGTGGTTGAGTTCTTTAAATCGAAGTTTGCAAAAATTTGTGTAATTCTTTTTCTCTCTCTCTCTCTTTTTTCTTTTTAATAAAAGCTATTAAAGACTATGAGACCGCTCAAGCCAACAGTGAAAACGACCAGCAGATTCGGGAGGGGCTGGAACGTGCCCAGAGGATGCTGAAGCAATCACAGAAGAGGGATTACTATAAAATCTTAGGAGTAAAAAGGTGAGAGATGAATATCTGAGAAGATGATGTGAAAGTTGGTTATTAAACAGTACATTGAGGGCTGATCACTTGAATTTATTCTGCTGAGTTCTTGTTCCTCGCTGCTTTTGCTTTCCTACTGTGCCAGTGTAACATTGTTCAGCTTTTAAGTAGCATTTGTTTATGATTCCTTTCCGAAAGAATGAAAATCCAACATTGGGAAGGAAGGAAGGAAATAAATCCCTTGGCAAGAAATTCTTAGTATAGATGATCAAGAGTCAGGGGAATCATAGAATCATAGAATGGTCAGAGTTGGAAGGGACCTCAAAGATCATCAAGTTCCAACCCCCCTGCCATGGGCAGGGACACCTCNGTGGGGTCTCACAAGTGCAGAGTAGAGGGGGAGAATGAATTGGGGAAGAAATGAAGAATGGAAAGAATTACTGAAAGCAACAAAAACCAAAATTGTGGCAGATGGTGTGCTAGATTGGAGGAGTTTGAAGGACTAACTGAAAGATATCTGAAATACTTTGCCCTCAACATTGAGAAACTAACAACTTCCCTTTCTAATAAGGACTGAACAGTCATCCAGTGCTGAACTAGTGTTGGTCATCCTTCCAGTCATGAACTAATTTGATCTCTGCTCTTGGGACTTTTTGATGCTCACCTGATTGTCAGTCCTTCAGACTGGGAGCTGTATTCTGCGTAGCAACTGGCAGCAGCATCTTTCCAAAGGGAGTAAATGTGTGGTGAAGGGAAGAGTTGAGTAATCTTTGTTAAAAGTTGCACCCTGCTTCCTCTGGGTTTTGTGTGAAGAATCTTCAGTGCCACCTGCAGAAGGTTCACTGACTCGTCATTTCCCTGAAGCTCTTATTTACCATCTGTGTTTTTAAAATTAATCTAGATTGACTGGTGTTGCATATGAACAAGTAGAAATTTTTAAGTTACCTGTAATTTTCTCTCTCCAGAAATGCTCGAAAGCAAGAAATCATAAAAGCCTACAGAAAGCTGGCATCCCAGTGGCACCCTGATAACTTCCAGACTGAGAAAGAAAAGAAGAAAGCAGAGAAAAAATTCATTGATATAGCAGCTGCTAAAGAAGTCCTCACTGATCCAGGTAAGGATTGTTCTATGTGTGACTTCAATTTTCTTTTTTTAATTACTTTTTTACAGTAGTAAGTCATATCAGGCACCACAGCTTCCCCTTTTCCCTCTCTGCCCTTACCCATGTTGAGAGAGCAGCACACTAATACTTGCATCCAATCTGTTGCATGAAGTCAGATGTGCACCTGAAACTATTCATTGTGGTTCAGTGAACTTTGTTTAAAATCAAATAAAAATTATAATTTCAAAGGTTGGTCTCTTTCTAGAAGATTATCTTGCAGAGATTTCCAGGATTGATTAACTCTGGAGATGCCCACTTGAAGGATGTGGGTATCTCATACTGCCTGAAGTTCTGTAGCGGCCTCCAGTATCTAAAAGGGCCTACAGGAGAGATGGACTATATCAGGGAGTAGAGCCATGGGATGAGGGGTAATGGTTTTAAACAAAGAGGGGAGATTTAGATTGGATATTAGGAAGAAATTCTTTCCTGTGAGGGTGGTGAGACACTGGAACAGGTTGCCCAGAGAAATTGTGGCTGCCCCATCCCTGGAAGTGTTCAAGGCCAGGCTGGATGGGGCCTTGAGCAACCTGCTGTAGTGGGAGGTGTCCCTGCCCATGGCAGGGAGGCTGGAACTCCATGATCTTTAAGGTCCCTTCCAACTCTAACCATTCTATGATTCCATGAATTGGTTGTTGGTCATCAAAGGTGCTTGTCGTTGTTGCCCTAATGCTGTGCTGTGTGTGATTCCCCCTTGGTTTTGTTTCCTCCAGAAATGAGGCGGAAGTTTGATGCGGGAGAGGACCCACTGGATGCGGAGAGCCAGCAGGGCGGTGGCAACCCTTTCCACAGGAACTGGAACACGTGGCAAGGATTCAACCCCTTCGGTTCTGGAGGAGGACCATTTACATTCAAATTTCACTTCAGTTAGAGCCAAGACTGTTCCTGGTGGCTGCTGCTGGTTTTTTTACTTAATTCGTTTGAAAAATAAAAAGTCTTCTCAGTTCAAGACCCAAAAAAAATCATCTTAATTTCTAATGTTGTCCTTAACCCAGACTCTTACTGCACTGGGAGAAAGCTCCTTCCTTCTTTTAGTATTCCAGGAGTTTGCTTTGTGGTCAACTCGACACGCTGAGACTGGTTGGGGGGGTTTGTTACTGCCTGAGAATTTGTTGTGGATCTGTAGGATCCCAAAACCCAACAAACAGCAAGAGGCTACTTAGGACAACACTTAAACGTAAACTTAGGACTCAAGTATATGCTTAAAGGTAAAAATGCATGTAAATATTTTTCCGGATTGGGGCCTAATAAATGTGGAAAGGGTGATTACAGTAGTTGCCATGGTGACAAATTGTCAGTCATTGTCCATCTCTCAGTATTGGTAAGAGGAAAGGCCGGTGAGCCCTGCCAGGGGGCTGCCACCCCCTCAGTCTGAAAGAAGGTGGCTTGTAGCTAATTGTAGTTGAAGTATCTGCTCACTTTATTCATTAATCTGAAATGAATTGGGATGATTTTCTTAATTGTCAAATATGAAAGTTGAAAAACAAAAAAAAAAAAGAAGAAAACACCTGGTGTTTCTCTAAGGACTTCTTTCCGAATGTGATTTGGGATAGTGAGGTGTCGCTTTTGAGAAGTTTGCACTTTAACAAAATACCTGTTTGAGATTTGAACGAAACAAGTAAGGAACTGGCTGTGCTGCCTCCCCAGCTCTGCAGCAGTTTGTTACTTCCTTGCACACAGGCTCAGCAGGGATGGGGCTGTGAGACGAGTGTTTTCCTCCGGTGTTTTCCTCCAGTCCGCTCTTGCCTTGCCCTGCAGCACAGCTTCGTGCCTGCTGGGTGACGCAGCCATGGGTCGGTATCATGTGGAACTGTTTGAAGTAGTTGTCATGTTTTGTGTGGCAGCCACGGTGCTGCAAAAACAGCTGCCTGTGTGCAGAGGGGAGGGGGAGGGGGAAAAAAGGGGACTAACTTTCCATTAGCCAAAAGTCTGGTTTCTTTTGTTGATGTGCACGTGGCTAAAACTGGTTTGGTGTGTATCGGTCCGGTAGCTGCAGTGAGTGAATGCTCTTCTTCTGTAGCCAAATATATTGTAATTACTGACGAGGTTCGTTAGCAGCCATTTGCTTAAAAAGTGAGAATTACAGTTCATCAACGTTTGCTTGATTGGATTTTTAACTGGAAAACAATAATCAGTTGATAAGAATCTTCCCTCACTTCAGCTCAGGGCGTTGGGAAGCGTGAGCAGCCTCAGCAAAACAAACAAAATTGGTGAATGAGGCCTTGGGTCTGGAATTGGGGTTTTTTTGCTGTAACAGGAGCTGCTGCTGAGGCAGAACCCTGGTCTCCTGCCCCCAGGATCTCACACACGTAGCTGTGAGGCCGCGTGGCTTTGCTGAATGTTCTTCCACAGCAGCTTAAGGGCTGGTGGCTGTTCAGCAGAAACGTATCTCCAAGCTGAAGAGTCCATGTGGTGATTTCTAACAGTTTATGGCATAAAACCACCCCAGCAGCCTGTGAAACTCCAGTGTCAGAGACTTCCCAAGCGTAGTAACTTCTCAAGAAGTTTGACTTCTGCTTTTGACCTGTCTGAATGCTTTTTTGTTCAGAGTCTGTTGAAGATGCCCAGGTGGCTGTCTGTGCCGTGGCGGGCCGGTGCGGTTCTCCTGGGACCTCTGAGGGCTCCGGTGTAGGAACCTGCTGCGGGATAAATACCCCGTTTCCCCGTGGTGTCAGCCGATGCTGCCAGAACTTTCACGTACAGGCGGCTGCTCTTGGCTGTTGTCACCCCCGAGGGGTGGCAGAGGGCAGCCCCAAAGCCACGGGCTGTGGCTGTGTGGATTGTGCCAGCCTTTGCTCTGTGTAAACACTTTCCTATTGCCTTCTTCACTATGGGAGGGACTGTTCCTAAACGGCTCTGGAACAGCTGTGTAAGCAATACATTGTATTTTGTACATAGAGGAGTGGTGGCCGATTCCAGGAGGTCCCCAGAGCAAGCTGTGCGCTCCAGGAGGGGGGGCTAGAAATCATGCACCTGCTTTTAAAGGACTGCCCTTGCTCATCCCTCTCCCTTCTCTCTTGTAAAAGCTCTAGTTGAGGAAAAAAATTATTCCTTAGGTTTTAATTTTATGGTGTTTTTTTTTTCTTCTAGGGAAGGAATAAGATGGTCCTTGTTGATAAGGAGGCAGGGGTTGCGCTGGGCAGCAGCAGCAGCAACGGGAAGGATCGTGTTTATTCTGACAGTGAATGGGAGAGGGAAAATAACATTGAAAAAGGAGGAGGAAAAAAGAAAAAAGGCTGGAATGTAGTCAGCAGAAGGGGTGAGTTGAAGCCGTGAATGCTGGTTGTACTTTTCTTCTGTGTAAGGCAGCAACTTAATGATAAAAGCCAATAGAGAAGGCAGCTTTTTGGGATGAGGCATCTCTCTGTGACCAGGAGTGTTACTGCTCCAGCGCTGTTTCCGGGGAGCAGAGGGTGACTTTTAGCTCTAAGGTACTTCTGAAAATGAAGAAGGACAAAAGTTGGGTTAAAAAGGAGGCGTTTGCCTTCTGAGGATCCCCAGGTAACGCCGGTGCGTTTCCTGAGGTAACTTTTAGGAAACAAAACGCCAGGGGTGCACAGGGAACCGCTGTTCATTGGTGAAGAGGGTGTCTGCAGTGCAATATTGTTCAGGAACCGAGCATTAAAATAAACATTTTGGCATTCTGTAAAACCCTGGGATGCTCATGAGGCATCCTCAGGATAATTGGCCGACGTGGAGAGGCAGACTCTCTGCCGAATCCTCTCGTTGGGTTTTAATACGCTCATTTCCAACTTGGTTTTTCAAAAGAAGGGGGAGAGGGGGGAGGGCCTTGTACTTGATCCTGATGTATTAATAAATCAGCATTAAACCAGATTCCAAGTGAATCACGAACCGAAGAGCTCAAACTGGTGTCATAGGCAGACAACGTGTCGGCTTCAACTCTTCTTAAAGAAATGAAGCTTGTTTATCGTTCCGTTTCTCAGACCAGTGTTTGGGATAAGAATTCTTCTTCTCCTTAGGGCTGTGATTTGTAGGAGCTTTGCTGGGAAGTAGCCGGTGTAGCGCAGCGGGTTAGTTGTATTTCAAAGTGCCTTATTGTAAGGTATGGGTGGTTTGCTCTGTACTACACGCTCTTATCCATAAAATAATTGTAAAAAAATAAATAAACGGGAGGATAATTTTTCTTTTGCCCTCAGCAAAGTAGCGGTTTTCTGTTTTAAGAAGGATGAGTAGAGCTAGGCCAGAGATTTATCAAATGTTTCAAATTATGAAATGTCTTTATATAAAATCATAAATCTAAAAAGCAAGAACGGGTTTGGTTGTTTTTTGGTTTTTGTTTTTGTTTTTGTTTTTTTTTCTAGAACTGTGGGAATTATTTTATGGTATTTTTCACAATAAAGATATTTATGATGACAAGAAAGCACCGCGGTGTTATTTGCCTGCCCATCCTTCTTCATCTTCATCCTTCATCTTCTTCATCATTCATCCAATCTTCTTCTTTCTTCCTCTCTGGGCCTTGAAGTTAGAGCTGTGCGGCAAGTACAGGAGGGCAGTGACCTCCCCTGGGGGAGGTAGGGGACGGTGTGTGACAAACTGTCCCAGGCTGGTACCTGGCTCCCTTCTGGGGGCAGAATCATGGAATGGTTAGAGTTGGAAGGGACCTTAAAGATCATCGAGTTCCACCCCCTCTGCCATGGGCAGGGACACCTCCCACCAGAGCAGGTTGCTCAAAGCCCCATCCAGCCTGGCCTGGAACACCAAGTGGCAGCCAGACCTTCTGGAGAACAGCCTTGGAAGGCCTCTGGCCACCTGGTTGCTGGTGACAGGAGGGGAAAGGAGGAATGTCCTCTCCTGAGGTTGGAAGTCTCTGGGGAGAAGGTGGGTGGCTGAGGGCATGTGGGAGTGTGTGCTTGCCGGCATGATTTCTAAGCAGTGATGAAAACTACTTCTAAAGACAGTAAACCCATTTTTTAATGACTTATTTTTAATCCAGTAAATGCTCCACTGGGGCTGACAAAAGTACCAGAACTTGGAAGACAGGTGAGAAGTTGAGGCTGCAAGACAGGAGCTTGGCTGAGGAACTCGTCCAGCTGTGGAGAGCAGGAGGCAGTGCTGTGCCACACAGGCCTTGGGGTCTGCTGGAGGCCGGAGCAGAACCTGCACGGTGGGCTTCTGAGCAGACCCTGCCCTCGCAGTGCTCCAGGAGGGCTTGAAGTTCACCAGGGGTTTCATGCAAGTCCCCGTCTAGTCATAGATGGTGCCAGAAAGTGCCACCTGGGGCGCCATCTGCTCGCCAAGAGAACATGAAGTTAGGTCCATGGTGTCTGTAGAGGTGGCAACCCTGCCTGAAGTCACCCAGAGCACCTACAGGCAGGAACAACAATGTTTCAGATGAGTGAGCACCTCATCAGTCAGCAGAAGGTACGTGATGGTTTCTTAACCTCTTCCTTTCAAAGATTTAAGTTTCTGAGTTCCCATGAAGGGCCAGGGCTGCCCACGCAGCTGGCGAGAGCGAAGGTGTCAACAGTTTAAAATTACATTGCTTGGAGCTGCTGGAGGTGGGAACATCAACGCAGAAGGTGAGGTGAGATGTTCAGGGGGGTGGTCAGAAGCAAGGGCTTCTCCAGGAGGCCAGGGTTTAGGTGGGACTCCTCAGCATGGTTTCCAGTGTCTGTCTCTGGAAACCTGTGGTCTGCCTGTGAGAGGTTTTCTTGACTTCAAAAAAGCCCAACCATAAGAGGTCCAGTTACTGTCTAGGAGAAGAGTCTTGATGTCTCAACTCTGTGAGGACTGGGGAAGGAGTTGCAGCAGGAGCTGGGTTGGGTTTGTAGCTGGTTTATTTTTCTTCTTAAGGCCCACAGCTGTGGGCAGAGCATCCACCTCACGAAGGGGCGGAGGGACACGTGTTGCACAGAGGCAGGAGAAGCGACAGGTTTCTCCTGTCTCTTTTCCCAGCTGAGCAGCTTTGTTAGGGCTTAGAATGTCAAGTTCTGGCAGTTTTCAGAAGGCCAGAGAGAGAAAGTGGTTCCTCTTCCATCATCTTGCTAAACGTGAAGAGTTTTTCTGTGGGTGAAAGGTTATTTCCCTGCTGGCCCAACTGCCAGACTCAGTGTGCTCTAGAGAAGGGCAGCTGCTGGCTGTGGGGTAGCTCGGGTTAAGGGTGGTTGTCAGTGAGACACAGTAATAGTGATATGAATGTGAATTGTGTAAATTCCTCATCTGAAGAGTTCAAATATTACTTTGGCCATTTACTGATTTGAACCAGGTTTTGGTAACATTCCTGTAACCCGGGATGCATTTTCTCCCCTTTCATGGGGCAGAGCAGAGGAATTGGAAACTGGAAATAAACTGTCTGCATCTCTAAGTTCCACCCCCTACGGCGGATTCCTAGTTTTGAACGTTGCTGTTGCTTCGCAGCTCAAACACAGCTTTTAATATTAAATACATTCTTGAACTGGCTGCAGTGTTCCTCAAGAGACAGGGACCTATAGTGCTTGGAAGCCCTTTCAAGGTAATTAACACTGGTTTTAGACAGGGACCTACCACAGAGAGTCCAGTGTAGGGCAACAGCAAATGACTGAGGGATTGGAGCACCTCCCTGATGAGGAAAGGCGGAGAGAGCTGAAACTCTTTAGCCTGGAGAAGAGAAGGCTGAGGGGAGACCTTATAAATGCTTACAAGTATCTGAAGGGTGGGTTGAAGGAGGATGGAGCCAGATTCTTTTCAGTGGTTCCCAATGACAGGATGAGGGGCAATGGGCACAAGCTGGAACATTGGAAGTTCCATCTGAATATGAGGAGAAACTTCTTTCGGGTGAGGGTGCCAGAGCCCTGGCACCGGCTGCCCAGGGAGGGTGTGGGGTCCCCTTCTCTGGAGCCCTTCAAGACTCTCCTGGATGCAGCCCTGAGTAACGTCCTTTAGGCAATCCTGCTTTGGGAGTGGAGTTGGACTAGACGATCTCTAGAGCTCCCTTCCAACTGACAACTCCGTGATTCCATGACTTGCTTCAATTTCTTTGGAGCCTTGGCTCTATTAACCAAGATATTGTATAATACAAAAATAGTTGAACAGAAGAGAATTATTTTGGGGTTTTTTTCTCCAGTGGCACCTTTTAATATTTCGTACAGCACACACAGTCAACTGGTTTGGTACTGAAATATAAAAATGCTAATGGTTCAACGTGCAGCTTCAAAGAGGTATTTGAAAAGTAATGAATATATTTGCTGGACCCTCTGTTTTATAAACCAATGTATATCGCAAAAAAGAACCTTCCTTGAAAATATTATTATGCAAGAAAAAAAAAACGCCATAAAATTTTGTATTTACAAATTTA
This sequence comes from Thinocorus orbignyianus, assembly GCA_013400375.1. Lineage (NCBI taxonomy): Eukaryota > Metazoa > Chordata > Aves > Ciconiiformes > Thinocoridae > Thinocorus > Thinocorus orbignyianus. The sequence goes on along the minus strand of VXBW01009184.1, from coordinate 44,659 downwards.
TACAACACTGTAGAAAATGGCATGAAAACTTTTAAATCTTTAAAAAAAATCTCCAGCAGATTACATTTCTAAAAATTATATTCTAATCATTTAAGTGATCTAAAGGAAGTAGTATTTAAAGAGCTATTTCTTCTTTTAGAGGTTGTAGAAGTAACCCAATTTTAAAAAGTACGGGATGCTACAGATAAAACAGACAAGAAATCAGTGCATAAATCATCCACTTTTTATGTGTGTCACGAAAATTTCCCACACAGATAATCACAAATGAGAACCAAGGTTTCTTAAAGGATTTATCATTTCTGGATTAAGGAAAAAAGAAACAAACGGTTGCCCAGTGTATGCTTCAAGCATGACATTCCAGGGCAGATCAATTGGAAGAGGGGAGATTTAGATTAGATATTAGGAAGAAGTTCTTTCCTGTGAGGGTGGTGAGGCACTGGAACATGTTGCCCAGAGAAGCTGTGGATGCCCCATCCCTGGAAGTGTTGAAGGCCAGGCTGGACGGGGCTTTGAGCAACCTGCTCTAGGGAGAGGTGTCCCTGCCCATGGCAGGGGGGTTGGAACTCGATGATCTTTAAGGTCCCTTCCAACTCTGACCATTCTAGGATTCTGTGAGCAATGTGAAATGCTGCTGCAGAGTAAAGCATCAGGATAGAAGGATAAGCTTAAAAAAAAATTTAAAAAAGGCAAGCAAGCAGTCAAATAATGTTGTGGGTCTTTTTTTTCCCCCTCTGATGGCAAGTATCAGTTGTTTCCTCATTATGCATTGGATTTAGCAGATAGATCTACATGCACTGTTACTCTAAATAAATGAAACATCCACCTATATGGTAGAAAATGACCAACATCCAAAGTTCTACGTTCAAGTATGTTTGACTCGTTGCCTGCTATCCCTACGTAATTACGGGAGAGAACAAGCGTAACACACCAGATACTGTAGTGGAATGGGGCAGCTGAAGTGAACTGACATTGGGATTCACTCGTTGTTGCAACTAGGTTGCACAGAAATGCTTTGTCGGGTCCATCATAAGAAGAAAATGCCCACAACAAACCTTTTCAAATCCATATGTGATGCGTTGACTCTGCTCAAAATGCAGAAAGGAGAAATGTAAAAAGCTGTAAGAAAAATGTGCACGGTTCTTACTTCTAAGGCTTTAAAAATATCAGCAAAGCATGATTTTAAATACTGGCCCTTAGAGTAAGAAATTTTAAATATCCAGCACCTGAGGACAATGACAGTACATACAGAATATGTTTCATTTTTCTTATTCTTTCATTTATTTGCTGGTATGGAAATATATGTAACTCATCATGGTTTCACCCACTTAGTGCAAATTACCTTATCTTATATATCTTATA
>VXBW01009184.1:30507-43170 GCA_013400375.1 Thinocorus orbignyianus | reverse complement strand
CACTTCTTTTGATGCAACCCAGGATACGGTTGGCTTTCTGGGCTGCCAGCGCGCACTGCCGGCTCATGTTGAGCTTCTCATCCATGAGCACTCCCAAGTCCTTATAGTTTCAAGCATTTGGACTGAGACTGCATTAAGCTGCTCGCACAAGAATTGATGGTCATTCCCAATCTATTTTGAAACCAGCACAGCTTAAACAATAGAGTATTTATTCAAGGCACTGGGTTTCAGTTTAAGAAAGAAATCCTCTGTTTTCAAATATGTGTATTGCAAGAACTTCTCACTGCAATTTTGGGGGGAATCAAAATGTCAGCAGCTCATTAAAGCAACGATTTTGTGAGTACATACTTAGAAAATTACAGGAGACACCACTGATAGTCAAAATTACTCACGTATTTTATTATTTTACTGTCAGTTCTGAACAGGATGATGATGATGAAAACTGAGTAGAAATAGCCTTCAGGTACTGGCCTTCTGATGCAATGTATGCTGGTTGGAAATTCATCGTAACCAAAAAATGGAACTTTATGACATACTATTCAGTGACCAAAAGGAGCCTAAGAATCAAAACGGGTAAGAGTGCAGCGATTCTGCATTAAAAAAGAAAAAGAAAAGTGACATTTTTTGCTTTAGGAAGTTTCCAAGTTGACTTAAATTTGTGTGGTCTAAAGTCACAAGACTTGTTTATGTCTAGTCTTTGCTACCTTGACAATTTTTCTCCTGACCACAGCACTTCTCCAGGGACAAAACTACAGACCTATGACCAACATTTTTGATATTTAAATCCACTGGCTTAATGCTTGTCATGGTATGCACACAACACTTTGAATTCCACAGACACACTTAATGTGTGTGTCCTCCCTCAGAGCAACACAAAGTATCTTTGAAGAGTTGAACACCACCTCATTCTTCATATTTTAAAAGAATCCTCTGTCTTTTAGTGATGGAAAAGAAAACCAAAGACATCAGGAAAGCTCCTCTGCGCTGGTTCGAAAATAATAAGAATCAAGTACCTGTGGATTTCTCTTTTGCTTTTGTATTTAATTTAAAACGTTTTAAATAACACTATAAGTTATAAAACATTTGACCTCACAGTGAAATCATTACAAATAGTGCCAAAGGAACACCTGTAGCTTCCATGGAGTCTTTCCCAGAAGACTATATTGAGCCATCAGCCATTGCTGTTTAGAGGCTGTGCTAAAGTTCATCGTGCCTAAAACCTGGAACAAAAGGAAAACAAAATTAATCATGATAAGTGCCAGTTATTTGTAGACCTAGTGACTAGTTTTGTAAAATGGGGAGAAAGCCCATCATTTTGTTTACTGCTAATCACTCAGTTCAGAAACATGAACTTCATTTTCAGAGCCTTGCTCAAAGTACACCATAAGCTTTCACAAAGTATAAAACTACTAAGAATTCTTTATATCAAAAAGTGAATTTATTCCTTGAATTAAGAATTTTAAATATTTCATAGAATCATAGAATGGTCAGAATTGGAAGGGACCTTAAAGATCATCGAGTTCCAACCCCCCTGCCATGGGCAGGGACACCTCTCCCTAGAGCAGGTTGCTCAAACCTGCTCAGTTATCGGCTCAATTTTTGTCTTCAACCTTGGGAGCTGAGATCACCTTTTTCTGTTGTTCCATATTACTCCAAGAAGCCAAACCTTACTGGAAGTCCTATAAGGGCGTTTGCTTTTTTTTTCCCCTTGTGTGTGCTGTTTAACTAAGTTTTAAAAAAATCTAGTAAAAAAACCCCAACAAAATCTATTTGTAAACTAAAACACCATTTAGTCCAGTGTGCAAAGACCCTCCGTAGATAAGCCCAAAGTGAGAGATGCAGAGACAAATTAATAGAGACTCAGTTACCTACTGTTTAAGAGACATTAGCTTTAGATTCTCTAAGTGAGGTCTAAGCTGATGTGCTTTACTTAATATTTGTGGCTCAAATGACACGGAACAGCTGGTTGTGTGTGAGGTCCAAGACAGGGCACCTCTCAGTTGTCTCATAGATCTTGGCATGAAACAAAAGATTTTATCCTCTTAGCATAACTCCTCTGTAAAGCATCATCACACGAATCTTAAAACCCACACAATTTCTCTAAATGCAGGGGAAATCACACACATACAATACTTATGCCTACTGATTGCAATCTTGATTTCAGTATATTATTATTTATATATATTTTTTAAAAGCCACCAGATGAATATTCCTGTAAATTACCTTTTTTAAAGGACGATGTCAGATTTTTCTTTCCTTTTTCAATTTGCTGTATTAACGTTCGTATCTCGGAGTCATATTCAACCCATTCAGGAACTATTCGGGCTGCAGCCTTTAGTTTTGGTTCTTTGGTTTGGGGATTGTTGCACTGAAAATTTAAAACATACTAGATGTAAACAAAGCAAATGTGAAAATATCACCTTTCCAATTAACTTATCTAAAATAATTTTGGTCAGCATTTATAATTTCATTGAAGGACAATGTGCAAGGTCAGTTACCTTGATATTAATAAATAAAAAAAAAATAAAATAGCATGAACCAAATTCTAAGTAAACCCTGTTTAAACAATTCAAACCATCTTACTGTAATTAATCTTACTCTTCCATATGTTCCTGACTATGGATAGCAGAGACGTGGCTACCACAAGACTAATAAGACTGAGACAAAGTTACACAGGGGGATCCAAAATATATAGGAGCATGTTGAAATTAATATATCTTTTTATTAAGTTTGTGATGCTTCCTCTGCTGTTGTCTAGAAAATGTACTGATTGCATCCATAAGATAAATAGAAATCATAATGGGGATTGAGAGAAGGTCTAGTCAAATAACTTCAATCTTTCTTGAGCAGAGAGCACCCTTCATCAGTGCACAAAAAAGCTCGTTTTAAAAACTGTACAGACACAAAGAAAACAAAACTATTTATATACTGAATAGTTGCACCAGATTCCAACTGTCTGCTTTTCTTTAGAATTGTCTCTGAAATACCACTTAGAGTGCGTGGGGGATGTCAGGAATGGAGGAAAAAAGGGGATGGGGGCAATAATGACACAGAATAATATTTTCTCTGTTCAATTCCCAAAGGAAGACACTTGATTCTTTCTGAGTATGGAAAGTCTCCTCAGAATTACAGCTTTTAAGCTCTGCTTTATCTCCCATATATAGTGTGGAAATGGACAGAGAAAATCACGATAATATTAAGTCTTCTACACAGAAGGTTCTGGAGGAACCTTTGTAGGAAGCACCACAGCAGCACACGATACCCAGACACTTAACAGTACTTCATCAGTATTCCACAAGTTAGTGGAATATGGAAAAAAGAGGAGGAAAATACATGTACAGGTGTGAAAAAAACCAATCCCATCCACTTACAGGTAGCAAAGTTGACTTTTGGGGTACAGTTTTCAGCTTCAACATAGGTAAATTTGGTACTGAGGAAGCAGGAGAGGTCTTGGAGGGAAGGAGAAAAGTTGCTGTGTTGCTGGGGAAGGGAAGGAGTGTTCCAGTGCCTTCCAGAGCATATATCAAAAGCCACAGAAACAACAGCAGATCTTTTAATCTAGAAAACTAATTTAACTCAAAAGCAACTCACCAGGTCGATTGTTTTAGCCTTTTTCTTGGACTCGTCATCGCACCAGGTTTCACACCAAAGCCACTCCTGAGGGAGAGACTTAATGGCTACTTGATGAATCATATTATTGGGAAGATCCTGTACAAATTTTGTAAATTCATAAATTAGCATGGAATTAAATGTAACTTATCAAGCAACTTATCAAACTTCACTAGCGACTACTTAGAATATCTTTGCCTATTACCACTTCTGCAAATTGCTCTTGTATTTCCTTCTTCTTATGTTTCCTTCCAAGCCTTCAGCTAGTTCTTCTTCAGGTAGATTCAAAATTTAGTCATGCTCATTTCAACGGCCAATTCCACCTTATTTCTCAAGTAATTTTTTCTTATATTTACATCTGTCCTTCCTCAGCTTGACATAAGCAACACCATCATCTGATAGTTGTGCTTCAGATACCACTGAACAGAATTAGACTGTGAGAAATTATGAAAGCAAAACTTAACCACCTTTCAATTCCTCCTACTTGCAAAAAAAGCTCAAAAGCATATAAAATCCAGGATTACATCACTGCTTCTAGGAAAACAGATTCCAGAAACATGAATGTGGAAAGGAAAAGCTATTAAACTGCTCTTCTGCCTCTCTTCTTTACTTAAAAACTTTCACAAATGCAAAAACCCCTCAGGCAGCCATACGCTGCTGCTGCACGTACTCTGGCCATAGTGAAAAATACCAGGTGTAATTAGTAGATCCATTTGTAAGCTCCTTCACAGGTGCAACCCCTACATTACACTTAAAAAAAAAAAGTAATTAGTGTCAGTTCTCAAATAAGTATTGGTTACTTCTTATTTTGCCAATTCAAATGTGACAGAATAAATTAGCACATAGAGCTACGTTGTGAGAAGCATATAATTTAATAGAAATATAGACACTAGTGTAGGAAATTACATCAAATATTACAAAATACTGAGAGTCAAGGCATTAAACAGTGACTCCAATGCTTTATTTTTTGAAAAAGTTCAATTATATGGATTTTTGGACAACAAAATAAATGGTTTATCATCTTAATTTCAAGAGACAAGAGATTTTCTGTTTTGTTGCGTCTCTCTTTCTAAATGAAATCAGAATTCCTGAGTTACTGCAGTAACTCCAAAGATGTGAATTTACAACATGGTATATGGAGTAAAAAGTAGAAAGACAGCTGCTAGATCCAGGATGTAAAGTAAATAGAAGGAAAAAAAAAATCTAAACAAGAAGTTGCTTATCCTTTCTGAAGAAAGTGTTTTATCCTCAAAACCACTAAAATACATCTAGTGGATCAAAGAGGAAATATTCATGAATCAGAAGAATAAATGAGCAAGGGCAGAGATTGCTCACTGCCAGTGCCAAAATTCTTGTTCATTCAAAACATGTAAACTGCTGAAATGAAAGCCTTCCAGATTTTCCACAAACAACATTTAAAAGTTGTTCTTCTTCAATTTGATTTACAATACGACTGTTTTCACGTGTAGTCAGATAACCTACATGATTTTAAAGGGCAACTCCTCTGCAGCAACATCTTTATTAGAAAATAAAAACTCAATTTAAAAATGCAAAAACATTGCCTCTTATTAAAAGAATTAGTCTTACACTACTTAAAGCATAAATATCAGCAGAAAGGAAAGAACAAGATGGTTAGTTATCTATTTTTAATGAATTGCTGAGTATAAATATTTGTCAAGTATTTGTGTTGTCATCTATGTGTAGACATTTCCACGCTTCTCTTTAAAATGTACAATTAAATACACTGTACTAGAAATCTAGTTTTTATCATGTGCAATTTTTCTCCCTAGGAGAAATTTACTTACTCTCCTGAGCATTTACAATTACTTTTTTTCCACTCTACCTACTTCTATTTCGCTGTGCATATTAGCATAACCTTAACTACTACCCGTGAAGGCATCAGGGCTGGCAGCTGAGCAGAGAGCTGAGATTGCTGCTGCTTTGAGCAGGGCAGTGAGCACTCCAGCCACATAAAAATGACAAAAAATAATTATCTCATAATGCACTTGTTAATCAGTAGATAAAAACTCTCCAGGACTCTTGTAAAATATGTTGCACTGTGGTTTGTATTTCTAGAAATGTTGCTGTATTTGGTGTAAGTAATAGCAAAGAAAGCAATTCCTATCAATACAGGGTAACTTCAAAAATGTTATTTGGAAATATATCCCTTTCCAAAGTAATTCCAATTCTTCTCAGCCAAGATTTAGCTGCCTTAACTTCTGCTCTCAGCACTGATGTGAGCTTACACATAAGTGGCTTTTGATTTGATCCAACAGACTTGTAAGCGATATATGGTGTCATGTCAGGAGAGCTGCGGAGGGACTCTTTGTCAGTAAGTCTATTGACAGGATGAGGGGTAATGGTTTTAAATTGGAAGAGGGGAGATTTAGATTAGATATTAGGAAGAAGTTCTTTCCTGTGAGGGTGGTGAGGCACTGGAACAGGTTGCCCAGAGAAGCTGTGGCTGCCCCATCCCTGGAAGTGTTCAAGGCCAGGCTGGATGGGGCTTGGAGCAACCTGCTCTACGGAGAGGTGTCCCTGCCCGTGGCAGGGGGGTTGGAACTTGATGATCTCTAAGGTCCCTTCCAACTCTGACCGTTCTATGATTCTGTGTACTAATGCTATAAAGAAATGCATTATTAATACTTTGAGAACATTAGATTAATTACTATTTCTGGTGGAATAATACTATTATGCTGGAAACCCTGAAGCTTAAAGGTCTTTCTGAAAGACACCTTGTACATGTGGGAAAACCTGTATTTGAAAACCACACAGCTCTATCACATCAGGACCCTGCGTGTGAGAGAGAGGGCCAACACTTCGTTTTTGTTGTCCAGAAAAGAGAGGTGAAGTCTGACTCTTGCTGTTGTATCAGTCTGTTTCTCTTAACAGTTACAGCTCAAGGCTGTTCCAATATCCCCGTGCCCAGTCTAGTTCAAGTTTGTAGGGTAGCTGTATTTCCACTTTTCTTTGTCCAGGATCTACTTACAGACTTATGACTTGCACCCTGACTTACCTGACCTGGCTTTAAAAATTGGTGGAGTTAGTTACATAAATGAAGACTTACAGTCACTCCAGGGTGACTGTGTGCAGCAATCAGTAGTGTGCATTAGCAGTTGGCTTACAAAAATTAAATATACATTGATGGAAAAAAAGAAGAGAAGGAAAAAGCTCTTGCAAAATAGGAACACAATGAGCATTATTAGAATGTAGGATCATTAGAAAAACACAAATGCACATAGGACAACTAGAAATAAAGGATAGTTGTCCTTCTCTACTGTTTTCTCCTACTCCTCTCATGCTAAATTATTCAAAGTAACCATCATTTAGTGTTTGGTTTTCTGAACTGTGCTCGTATGCACACCCAAAAGTGTGCTAAAACAGCAAAAAAGGGCAAACAGTTACAGAATTATGTAGCATACACACTGAGATACACAATTATTCCACACATATTGAGAAAGATAAAGAAAATAAAATCCAAATGGCTTAAAGCCATATATACCTGATCCAGATTTGACAGACTGTTTGGATCCTGACTGAGAGCCTGGTACTGGCCCCGAAGCCTGTCTCCAGCTGCAATCTTCCTGAACTTCTTAAGATCCACAACATATAAGGCACTACAGAGAGAAACAAAAGAATTAAGTCTTGTGGAGTTTCACTTCTTTTTGATAATGTTAATGAAAGTAACAAAAAACCAAAATCTGTTCCCATCCTAAAGTTTGGGTTTTTTTAATTGAGTGAAACTACAATAAAAAGTGACATCAGTACATCATCAGAATTCATGCCTTATTCATCTCTTACTGAGAGTGATTATAGGGCAATTGCTTTTGAATGCCTTAGTGATTAACACCAAGGCCCAGATTTTAATCAAATTCACAAGCTGCACAAAGACGTGCAAGGATTTATCCTACCTGATATGGTACTTCCTTTTCCCGAGATGCGATGCCCAATATCCCGATTTCCAGAAACGGTACCCATCCATTTCCTTCCGGCTGTCACAGAAAGGTGTGTATCCATAGGGAGCTCCATTTAAATCCAGATCTCGGAGTTCTTTTAGGTCACTTCTCACAATCTAAATAAAAATATCATTATTTTTATAAGTTGATACCATTTTTAAGATGTGCACGTGAGAGTAGTTATTGCAGCAACCTTCCCAATGCTTAATTTTAGTTTCAAATAAAACTCAAGACCCTGCAACAGCAGAGTATAGACAAAGTATTCCACTGGAATGATATTTATCAAATTATTGTTAAAAAAAAGAGTGGTTATTCTGTGGCCACCTGTGTAACACATTTAGTAAGTAAATTAAATAAAATGAGTAAACTATTTTTCATTCATAGACGAGTGTTTCTGGCTGCCCAATATTAAATTCTTTCATGCAGGAGTATGACTTCAAAAATCTGAGCATCTCCCTTCTAAAAAATCCCTCTGTGATTTGCATCAAATTGCATCATTTGAAAAAATCTTTGTCTCTAGAAGTTAAATACTTTAAAAAATGGGTTATGAGGATATTTTACAAACCTGCTTTATTTACTAATGTATGACTTCAAAAATAAACCCCAATAATCTATCAGTACTAAAAAAAATAATAAAGGTTTCATCTGTTTTGGAGTACAGAAAAATCCTTACAGTAAGTAGTTAGGACAGACAACTGGTATTTCTACTGTATCCAGATGAAACTGCAGACAGCTGTAGTCTGCACAGCTACATCTAAATGTAATTTATTCCCAAGCTCAGCTTTGGAAAAGACCCAGATACATAATATTTGTTCTGAGGTTTTCAATAACCATGTGATGGACTCTTCAATGTCTTGTCACTTTGAGAGTGCATGTTACCTTTCAGTATGTTATACAATATTCATTTCTGAGTGAAAGACTGCATACAAATTTAAGAAAAACAGTGAGAGGATTAATATTGAAAAATTTCAGCCATCTAGCAGTTGTTCAGACGGTCTAAACAAACCGCCTCAGACTCCCTCCATAGTAGAGAATTCCTCTCACAATCAACCCAGAGATGCACTCACTCAAATATGCCTTTGGTGAAATGACTCTCTCCACGGGCAACTTAGGGCAACTCAGTGTGGGAAGGCTCTTAATTTCTANGCCCTGCGCTGGACCTGTTCCAACAGTTCAATGTCCTTTCTCTGTTGAGGACTCCAGAACTGGACACAGTACTCAAGGTGGGGACTTCTTTCTAGTATCTAATCATCTAATTTATACAGCATTATTTTTTCTTACCTGGTCAGCATCGACAAATATTATTTTATCCACAGCCAAAGGGAAAAGAACATCCAGAAAAAGAATTTTGTAGCCCCAGATAATCCTTTGTTTCTCTGTCTGGTGATAGAGCCAGCGGGGCCACTTATACTGTACTAACTCATACTTGAAGCCATACTTTTTAGCCATGTGAGGAATAACATCCTGGAAGAACAACAGAAAAACCTCTTAGTTGCACATGTATGCAATACACCAGGACTCAAAAGGAAAAAGAGGGAATGTTGCAACACAATTGCAGCTGTGTTGGCCTTACTGACTATGTAAATTATTATTTTAAAATGTTTTCTTAGTTCTAGCAGTATCCACAGCTACACAAATACAGAAAGCATTTATTTCAAGCTCTGGGAGACTATCAGAGGAGAATAAATTATTATAATATATCACTGGGCTTTGGGTTCCAGAAAGGAACTACCTTACTCATGAGGCTTTTAAAACTATTGGTATTTAATGCATTCAGAGATCATTTCCAACTGTGAAAATTTAATTTTAATTATATAATTACTCAACTGTATTTTAAAAAAAAAACAAAAACCCCTACTTAAAACTTTTAAGAAAAAAATAATCAAAGGAAGACATTTATCCTACCTTAAATGTTGGGGAGAGATAGTTTTTCAGAAACCAAAATTTAACTGGTGTTTCTGTGTGACGTAGGACAGAAAGCATCATAATTCTGTGGAAATATAAGTCTATAATAAACAAACAAATACACACAGGTCATTAAATTTCAACTACATCTAAAAGGTGCTAAAACTTTCTAAGTATAATTCTCTTTAACCTAGTTTAAGCAGAAACTTACGTCTAGTTCTAATTAAAAGCTTTGAAAAGCATGTGGTCAAGACAGGGTTATTCAATCCGGATTGTCTCAGCAACATTAGAAGGAACAATTTCAAAAGTGGATCTGTTACAAGTTTTACTCTAAGAGGTACCTGACAAAATTAGAATAATGATTAATACCTTATATTAACTTGGCTACTGAGGTAACTTTTAGAACTCATAGGTTGAGTTTAATAAAGTTGCTGAAAAGAAAACCAGTGGCAAATAGAAAGCACAGTTCAAGTTAAGGTCCTCTTCAAAAAACCCTTGGTACCTGCAAGAATCACTATTTTCAGTTCAGTCTTTTCCCCTGCTATTATGGCATTTGTTTGGTGTAGCCACAGAATAAACACCACCTTACAACCTCACACAAGGTCAAGTCTGCCTTAAAAATCAAGAAATAATGAACTTTAAAGTGAGGTAAAGGAGTATGTAGGATGTTTTAAAACTATTTTCCTCCCTTAAAATAAATGAGTCTTTCCTTTTATGAAGGTTGCTGTAGGTCAAAGGAAAGAAATGGACATGTTCAAATTGCATCAGACTACTACGAAATAAAAATACTACTTTACAAATAAATATGCATGAAAGAATTGTGAAATTCTATTTTAGGATAGGAAAATCACTACAACTGACACCTGCTGCAAGGTAAGTACTGGAATCAGAAAAGTAACAGAGATGATTGTGAACAGATCAGGCAATACTTAAAAATTCCTTAAAAGTAATCACTGCTCATTGAATGAACACTGGGCTAATTAAGGCCATATGTGTGTGCAGGACTTGCACATATAGCTTGGACCAAACATAGATACATCTCCAATGAAGCCACTCCTGTCATGCCTTTATAAAGAGAGGCTGAATTTCATCTTTTGTGCTCACACTTCACACGTGCACTCATGAAAGACACACAGAACATTCTTCTTTCTTCAAAGTGTAACGGCACTTTTGAACATCTATACGTTCAACCACTTTGTTCTCAAACACAGATGAATTTAAGTCCTCATGGTATACAACATTCCTGTGCTTTGACAACTTATTCTTTATGCCTTGTTAAAAAGGCCAGTTTATTTTAGCTGCTTAGTTTTAGGATGAATGTTTGTAGTATCGCTGTGAGATTCTTGTTTCCCTTTTACCTTTCCTTACCTTAAAAAACGTTCATATAAATGGCCTGAAGCAACTGAAAAAATGTTAAGAATATCACTTTTCTTTTCCTTCTCCTCTGCTGGAATGTCTTCTGAAAGTCTAAGAAAAAAAAATCCCCCAGATTATTATATAAAGTAATATAGAATATACTATGATGTTACCATCAAGCTCATAAAAGAATTAAAAGTAAGAAAATACACAAAAGAAACACTCATCCTACAGTAACTGAATATACTTACATTTTATTCCCATTGCACATGCCTATGATACTGAAGTCTTTTGGAAGCAAGACCTCATAGCTAGTCAGTCAGGACAACTGATGGCACAATTACAGTCTCCAATATTTGCAATCAAACAGATCCCAAATTTGACAAGAACTCCACATTCTATGACAGCAAAAAAAATCAGCAACACACACAGCCAGAATATCTTGAGAACTGGTCATTTTCAAAACAGGCAACAGTTATTTTTCAAGCTTCACACGTGTGCATTCTACATCAGAAGAAGGAATACATGTTCTTGAGCTAAGGGATGTCTGCAGAGCCCCATGTTTGGTGGCTGAGCTGAATATATACTCTAAAATACAGACTGAACATAATATAAAGCTGGCCACACCAAGCCAAATCACATATTTACCCCAGAACCTCACTAATAGCAAATGACAAGGCTGAGTAGCAGCCTGTCCCAGAATACTCTCATAACACTCATTGGTCTGTGGTGATGAGATTTCCTGAGCGCTTTTCAAAATACTTGCTGGATTATTCCTTAAATTAATCCAATTACTGTCCCTGCAAGCTACCCTGTATCTTTGAGATCTGCTGTCCAGAGGTTTTCTGTTTCTGCTGCACAGCATTCTTTGCTTGCTTTGAATAACAAAATCTACCAGGACTGGTTTTTTAAAATCATGTTTCTGTTCCAACCCACGGAGCTGGAAGATGGTGGCTGCAGTCTCCCTCAAAGCGCTGCTTCACAGATGTCAGAAAAAGCTGCCTTAGCCAAAAACTGGTTACAGTATGGTTTTATATTGTTAGAGATCCACCTTAATAGTCTCTTCTTTTTGTTTTTCTTTTTTCTTCTTTAAGGTGAGTTTTTCCTCACACACTTAGATTGCATGAGTCCCATCATTATTTTTTCTTCTGGTTAGAGCCCTTTTAAAAGTGTACTTTAAAATGTATAAAAATAAGTATTCCTCATCATCTTTAAGAGCAAATGAGACAAGTCCCAGCTCTCTAACAAATTTAAAGGAATTCAATCACTCCGCTAATAGAAAGCTGAAATCTTAGAAGGCTGCAAAGTGATGTGAATAATCTTTTGAGAAACCACATTCGTTTCACTCAGCGTTGGTTAAAAGGAAACAGCTGTCGTATCTGACCAGGACAATGACAAACGCAAAAGAAAGGGACATCAGTGGAATGGCACTGACTGCACGGTGTGGCACCTCCAAAGAAGAACACCCTCCAAGTAGCACTGGGTTCTCACAGGCCAAAGAGACTGCAGTTCACAGTCCCAAGCAGTCCATCTTCTTTCTTTCTTACTTTTTGCCCCATTTCCTATATTTAGTGATGGCGGGACTGAAAGAATGTCAAGCTCTTTATATTGCAACCATCGCCACATGTGACTACAAAGACAGATGTGAAAAAAAGTAAATCAGGTTTTGATGCAAGGATCTTGAAAATATTGACTACGCAAAGCTACACAGAAGGCAGAGATCTTCCAAATTGAACAAGCAGCTCTGAAGATGGCTGGGTTAACCTGTAAGGTCACACAGGAAAAGAAGCCATAGAATCACAGAATGGTCTGGTTTGGAAGGAACCTTTAAAGATCA
>VXBW01009184.1:0-30455 GCA_013400375.1 Thinocorus orbignyianus | reverse complement strand
CTGGAAGATTATGAAATCCTCTGGCCTTGTGATCTTAGAGGGAGCTGAGATTTTGACCACTGCACATACATGCTTTGATGCAGCCAATTAGAAGTGGGAAGCTTGAAGATGAAAAATTCCTTCAACCAAAGTCTTTTTGCAAAAGAGGCCACCTTTGTGCAGAACCTATGGGTAATACTTCTCTGACCTGTGACTTCGGGAAGAAATTGTTGAGAGTTGTAGCTCAGTAGCCTGGAAAGCTTTTTGTATCTAGTTAATACCGCAGCAGTAGAATCATCTGAGGATAAATGGCAATAAAAATCAGCAACAGAGACTCAATAGAATATCCAGGTACTTGAGATATAAGAGGTCGTCTCAGGAGAGATGATAAAGCTGAAACAGAAGCCAGTTCTGGATCTGTCAAAGATATACGTGCTGAGGATTAATTTGAGTCACTATTTACTAGATGAAGTAGAACTACTATGTCTTTTCTTTATCTTCTTTAACGGTCTTTGTGACTGACAACCACTGTCAAGGCTACTGAAAACAGAAGAAAACCTTTTTTCAGTATCACAACAGTCATTTGAAGCCAGAAAGTCCTCAGGGTACAGCAAAATAGTGATGAAAAAGACATTCTGCTTAAACCCCTCATACTGACATTATTCCTTTCTTACTAGCTGAATTACAGGCCGAAGATGTTGTCCTGAACAATGGAGGAATCAGACTTTACCTGGACAGAAAAGCTTGAATGCTTAAAGATACTTATGGACAAAGCTACTGCAAATTCTTTTATCTTTCAGGGCAAAGAGATCTATGATGACTTGGATCCAGCTGTTAACACAGTCAAGGCGTTAGCCCTGAAGGCATTACTTTCAGTTCTTTGCCTCTGCAATTGTACACCCATGATAGCTTAGTACTTGGTAGCACACTGCAGAAACAAAACCTGTGCTGGAAAACTGACTTTCTGAGAGCAAACAGGAGTGTTTCCTACACAGTGGATGGAGACCAGTATGGAAACAATGCTTGGCACATTAAGTTCCCCCTTCCCAACAGCCTTGAAGATCCAGAAAAGGCATCATCACCACCTTGAAAGAGTGGAAGAATTCATTGTATTATCAGCATTCCAAATTATAGACCCAAGCTCATTCTTCTTTGATGTTAAGAAATCAAATCATGGGGAGTTCACTAAGTGCTTTCGCCAGCACCCCAGTTTTCACACTTGAGAACGTTGTCTTTTTGAGGTGAAAAAGGTCTCTGACGTGTTACAAGAAAAGAACGCCCAGAGAGCATCCAGGCCAATGTTTCTAAAATACATTGGTCAAAGGTCATCCGATTGAAATGCTCTTGAAAGCACAAGTCACTTGTCTTAGAAACTGATACTACACCCCATGTTCCGATCCACAGCACAAATAAAAGAGTCTACTAAAAAAGACCCTAAAATTATTTTTCTAAGCCAAGATGAAACATCCTTTTTTTGCCCTTATGTCATTCTCAAAAATGCTATGACGATTTCCTAAAAATTTGTATCTTAACAAAAAATAAACTCAAATTTAAAAAAAAATCAGCTTGAACCTCACACAAACCACATTCAACAATTATGAGCAATACTGTGAGCAACTGAAAACAAAATTTTATATCGGTATATGGTAAATCAGAAATGCTACAATGTTATTAACCTCAAGTGTAAAGCTTCAAGCATTTATTACATTTATTTGTAGAACACAAACTTTTACGTAAAAGATATTTTTATCGACAAATACAAAAACACTTCTTAAGCTTCCATAAATTATGTCTTAGCAGCAGACAAGCATCATCATGGCTGGCCTTTTGATGTTTATTTTGATATATTTGACTACCACTTTACTGGCTGAGATTTCCACATTGAGATTGATTCCCTGCCACAGCACAATAAAAATAATGCCAATGGGGAAAATGAACAGGAACAAGAAATGCAAAGGAGGGATTGAAAATTAAATAAATAATGAGGCGTACAAGACTTTATAGCTTGTCTTCACCCCCNATCTCCATCTGAACACTGAGCACTTGACCACTACCCCCTGGATGCAACCATCCAACTAATTCTTCATCCGCTGCACAATCCACCCATAAAATCTCTAAATTGGAGAGAGGGAGATAAGGATGTTGTGGGGGATCACAAAATAGTATTTACATAATAAATTATGTAATGGGGAGCCTTTTTATATGTTTGTATCAGTANTTACCACCTCACTTGGCCTTGTTGAACCTCATGAAATTCACATGGACCCATTTCTTGAGCCTCTCCAGGCCTATCTGAATGGCATCTCATCCCTCAGGCATTTTAACTGCACCACTCAGCTTGGTGTTGTCTGAAAAACTGCTGAGGGTGCACTCAATCCCACCATCTATGTCATTGATGAAGACATTAAACAGCACTGATCCCAGTATTGTTACCCCCGAGGGACACCTCTTGTCACCAATCTCCATCTGAACACTGAGCACTTGACCACTACCCCCTGGATGCAACCATCCAACTAATTCTTCATCCGCTGCACAATCCACCCATAAAATCTCTAAGTTGGAGAGAGGGAGATAAGGATGTTGTGGGGGATCACGAAATAGTATTTACATAATAAATTCCCTGGGGAGCCTTTTTATATGTTTGTATCAGTATTAAGTAAGAAACATTTACTTGCTATGAGTAATAATAAACATGTCCTGGCACGGTTAACATCTAAGCAAATTATACATTACCTTGTAACTGATTCTTGATTTCCCTTTTTTCCTGTTGTTCCATCAGTAAGGAGATCTTCATTCATTTTATCAGGCTTTTTCTGTACCTAGTTATTAAAATAAATGTATTTGTATTATCTGGAAAGTTAGTTGATAATAATTACTACCTAAGGTATGATATCCAGTTATGGTGCACTTATTGGCTAGAGCTGGACCAACATTTCTATTTCAGTAAAATACCCACTGAACTGCATTAAACTGAACAGGAAAAAAATGTCATTTCATACTTTCAAACTAAGTAAAGAACTGTGGGATAATCGCTGGAGGTGACTTTGAAACTAAAACTACAATCACATTTCTGAGAAAAGGTACAGCATTGAAGAAACTTCCAGGGTGGAGTGCAGTTCATACTCAGGAAATTTATTCCACCACAGTTTCCTAGGCTGCATAACTCAGCAATCTTAGAGTTTAGCACATTCTAAGGTAGGAAAAGACCAGCACAGAGAGTGGAGTGGTGTGAGGACACCATAACCAGTGCAGGGAATGGGAACTTATGGTACTATGAACACTGATAAGCTGCAGAGTTGCTACCATGGGCCAAGAGTTTCTCATTTTTTGTAAAAAATCATGTCCTTCAGTTGAACTTCGCTCATTATAATGTGTAGTATAATACTAAAACACATCTCCATCCTAAAAGCTACCCACCTGCAAGGTGCAACCACCCCTCAACTGAGTCTACCCTCTGAATTTCTGCTACTCTATACCTTCAAACACACATCAAGGAATTTTTACACTAATTTTAAGGGCATGAAACGAGTCCAGTGGAGGGCCATGAAGATGCTTAGAGGAATGGAGCACCTCTCCTATGAAGACAGGCTGGGAGAGCTGGGGATGTTCAGCTTGGAGAAGAGAAGGCTCCAGGGAGACCTTCTAGCAGCCTTCCAGTGTCTGAAGGGAGCTACAGGAGAGCTGGAGAGAGACTCTTTGTCGGGAAGTCTAGTGATAGGACAAGAGGTAATGGTTTTAAACTAGAAGAGGGGAGATTTAGATTAGATATCAGACTAAATTCTTTACTGTGAGGGTGGTGAGACACTGGAACAGGTTGCCCAGAGAAGCTGTGGATGCTCCATCCCTGGAAGTGTTCAAGGCCAGGCTGGATGGGGCTTTGAGCAACCTGCTCTAGTGGGAGGTGTCCCTGCCCATGGCGGGGGGGTTGGAACTCAATGATCTTTAAGGTCTCTTCCAGCTCTGACCATTCTATGATTCTATAATCATAACAGAGGTATGTATGACTAGAGTCACTCAAGTTCCACCTTAAAGGGAAAAAACAGTATAGAAAGGGCTTAACAATGGGGGGAATGTTAGGGAAGATACCATCACAGACAAGTTGGGAAGATACCATCACGAACCGTTGCTGGCTTCTGGGTCCAATCAACAGGCTGAGCCTCTCTTCCCCCCACAGGGATGTCTACTGGGTGAAATCCAAACACTCTGCTACACGGAGTGCTTTCCCGAGAAATGTAGAAATCTCTAGAGAGAGTTGTTTCATGCTGCTATATTAATTCCACAGGCTTTGCAGGCAGGGTATTATCACCAGCAATCCAAAAGATTCTTTAATTCTCTTTTCTCAAACTGCACTATTTTTTAATCTAGCCATGAGAGTTGTCATTGAGCACAACCAAATTCCTTCAATCTGGCTGTGAGAGTTTGTTGAAGGCAACTAGACTGCCAGCACACCATTGCTATTGCACATCTGTAATTGTGATGGTTCAGAATGTTGAAAGTGACTGGACCTGTAGTGCCACTCTGTGCATCACTCAGAATCTACCCCCAGCCACCCCCACCCGCAGCCCCTCTGACACCTGAGGACAAGCTGGAACGCCAGGGGGCTTGTTTTCTGCAAATTCCTTTACCCTTTAATGCAACAAGAACTTATTATAATAAGATGAAAAGTAATCAATTCGGAAAAATTAAATGGTGATTAATAAATTAAACAGCATGTTCAAGCCCGCTGTACTAAAAGTGTGGTGAATCATATTTCATTTTCTTCCCTAGTGAGTTTGTGACCCAGCCACTAGCTGGGAGAAGAAGGGTAGCAGGGTGTCACACCATGTTGGCAGAACTTACCTGAAGGGAAACTGTGAGTCTCATAAATCCTTCACAAGGAGAAGGCGACAGACCAGTCAGTCTCCTGCCCAACTTAAGCAATTTCTGCTTTCTTATCCAGATGCTTAGTAAAGGTTTCAAGTTAATTTTGTTTGCTGACCTTAATTTCCTTGATTAAAAGAAACCTAATTGTTTGTGAAACTCAAATAGCTTGTAAAGCACTAAGAGTTTGAACATATTCAATTCTAACCATATTAATACTGTGAAGCTAACGCTTACAGATCTCTGTTTATGTCGCATCAGTGTCTTTTTAGCTCATGCTTCTGAAGCCACGTCGTAGGTATTGCTGAAGTGATTCTACAGTTACACATTCTAGTTTATAAGCTTAATAGGTAGCAGTTTTCACACAGAAACATTTTCCTACTTTGTCCCATTTGGTATCCTTTCCTCCTTTCTCTGTCGTTTAATGGCACGCTCATCACATTCCAGAGTTACACATTTCCTTCAGATTTTGGAAAGTTTCAGTTACAGGACTTGGGGAAGAGACTCACACGTGTGGTTTTAAAAATTCCCTTTGTACTTATGTTTACATCATTCTTTCTCCTTCTCAAAGTCTAAAATTAGGATACAAGGTACCAAGGACGCCTACAGAAAATATTACTTTAGAAACCAGTGGAAAACATGTAACACTAGGACGTTCTTTCTCCTTAATATAACTCTGGTTTCATTATCTCTTTTTGATACATCTTCAAGAACAGAAGTAATGTAATTTCATTTACACAAATTTGGTAGCTTAGGGCAGAATTCAACATACCTAATTTTAACTTCCACTCTGGTATCTGAACTTCATGTAAAATCCCTCCCCAGTCACAGGAGAGAACGTCTGAAGATACGTCCATTCCCTCAGTTTAAACACACGTGAGATGTGATGAGCAGTCCTTTGGACTGTCCTTCTGATTCTACTAAGCAGAGAGGGAGTTTCAGGCATCTAGACTACACTCTTAAATACTTCAAGCTAGATGAGATAAATCCTAACTGTGTTACACATACAAATGTATTCTTTTAACAGCTATTTAACAATCTCCCATGCAATTAGCATCGCCTGATTGGATCAAATTAAGTACATTAATGTGCACACCCTGCTCTTTAATTATACAGAATCTAAATTATATATTTCAGTATCTTCCAATTAAATATAGCCTAAGATGTGTAAGCATTAATCATATTTCATATAAGGAAATGCTGCAGACAAAAAAGGTATCTCTTTACATACTTGGACTTTGATAATTTTGCTTCTGAAGTTGTTTAATACCACGATAACATCTGTCAGGTCAGCTTCAGAATCTGTTCCTTCATGGCTGCAAAGAGAAAAAAAAAAGACAACCACATGCAAAAGCAGCAGCTCATTAAAACAAACATTGTTTCTCGTGTTTAATTAGAGTATAAGATTTAGGACTGCTGATATTTACAGGAACGAAATTTCTTCACTTGCACCTAATTGTATCTTAACTTCAAAAACTTTCTCAGTTTTATTCATCACTATATGTTGTCCATAGTGATAGCCCTCACTTTTTAATTTGGATTTTCACAGGAAATTTTATCAACCGATATAAAAAATGCAGGGACCTTCAGCTGAATAAGTGATTCTGTATTAAACAGGTAAACTTTACATTGAAATATTAAACTACATTTTATTTTTCAAACATGGAAAACATCTTAGAAATTGCTGTGTGACGGCATTGAATATATTTTTAAAAGAAATCTGCCTTAAGAAGCCTAGGGAAAGGTTCACCACAGTGCTGAGATAGTAAGGATTGGCTTTCAGTGGACTGGCTTTGGTAACTCTAAACCCCTTAAGACCCCTTTAGGGACCCCTAAAGCCATGGCTGCAGAAGGGCCCCACATCAACATCTGTCCAACCAAACATCAGCTTTATGCCATTCAGACATCTCAAAACTCTACTGCAGTCCACTGAGCAACAAGTATGAAAAATCTTGCTGCCACTCTGTGATAGTGTAATAACATAATTCTCAAAATTTTATAGCTTTTATATCTCAATAGCCCATGTGTTTTTCCATCAATCCTTTCTGTCTTTGTCTTCTTTCTGTGTGGTTTCCCCTTGTGAGGGCTACACATACAAAAAATTGGTTTAAGAAAGTAATCTGCTATCCCTTACGCTTGAGGTTTGCTTTTTTTCTGCTTTTTTTTCATGAAACAGAAATATTTAAATCTTGTTTCAATCTGTTTCATGCTACTTAACTGTATAAAATGCTGTTGGTTTTAGTTATCTGAATTTTCTATTTAATACATTTCCGTAAAAAGTGCCTATGATTGCCAATTTTCACAGAGATGGCTGATTCTTGCTCAAAACAACGTTCAGGGTTATCTTAACTTTTCTGCTCTCTGATTTAGTTTCATTTTCACACTTTTAAAAATAACACATTTATGAACACTCAGCCAAGGACTGTCCTTTTATCACAGGGATGTGCACTGCTCAGCACAAAAGGGCACAGATCTCCATTTCAAATAAAGCACATCATTAAAAAGCTCCCATTTTTGCCCTCAGTTTTTTACCCAATCAAAAGTTTCTCTGCTATTCACTCGGTTACCTCAAAATCTGTGTGTTCTAAATTCCTTATCTCGCTCTGCAGTTCTGCCGATGAAGATGATTTTCCAAAGTCTTTATAATATTCTCAAAGTGTTTGGTTTGGCTGTAGATTTAGTAACACCGCCCTGTCTCCCTGCAGATCCCCCACCATGGGCTCCATCTTTACCAAGTGCAAATGGTTTTGCCCTGCACAGCACTCTTTGGGATGAATTTCTGTTCCCACAGGAACAGTGTAATGAAAGTAGAGTTACCTCGGACACTCAACTCTGGTCTCGAGATCAATCTATCACCTCCATTCACATCTTGGTATACTTCCTACTATCACGCTGCTTCTTCTGACAGGGTGCAATTCCTACTCACCCAACTGTGTGCTCGGTGGCTACTTAGAGACTAGGCTATTCTCTTGCTTTTAGCTAGGTATCTCTCCAAGAAAATCATACTGTTCTCTAATTTTAAATCAGCGTGCTGAATTTTATACAGGACCTCTCATCCCCTCTCTTTCTCTGCATATGATATTCAGCATGTTTTCATTTTATGCATATAATGGATACACATTTCAAATGAGCGATCATTGAATGAGGTTCTGAATGTGACCTGCGATTTGGAAGAACTGGGACTGTGATTTATAAACTCCCCTATGAAAATTAGTATGGATTTATTTTTTTTTTTTCTGTCCCAAAGATACTGAACTAGTGCAACTTAGTTTGCAAACTCACTGAGAGTAGGTACAACTTTCGTTTTAGATCCACGCAAAATGTCTTGCACACTGACAGCACCATTAAATAGTTAACAATAACTCCATTATTGTTATACAAATGTTGTACAAAACTATTTGTCACAGCTTTAAAAGGTTTCAAAGCATCTACATACTTTTAATATAAATACAAATAAATATCAATTAATATGAATTGTAATTTTCCAGATGGAGAACAAAAGCACAAAGAAACAAACAAAAAGCTCTTTACCTGGATTATAAAAAGTACAACTTTCAGTTAAGCACATATTTTGATGCATACCATCAAAATACAATAAGTTATATTTTCTTGCATTTTTAAGCAATTTAAATATTCAGCAGGGGCTTATGTATTTATCTTTAGATAGAAGTTATTTTCTGCAGTCTTATCTTGCAATACCTATCTGTTTTCCTATCAACATCACAGAATCAAAGCTCCAGCAACAAGCAGTGCTCAGGCTATTGCTGAATAAACCAGTTTTCATCTGTCCTATATTCACAGCAATTTACTAATGACAAATTGATTTACAAGTGTGACTGCTTCAAAATAACGATCCTTGTTACACGCAGTGTTCAGGGCGAAGAAAAAAAAGCTTATTTCAAAAGCTGTGTCTTTACATGAAGTAAAAATAAATTACTTGTATGTGTATGAGATGCTACTATGAGAGAAGCGATTAAGGTCTGAGATGTAAACCATGCTGTGACTCCAAAATCCTGTATTTTCTCCTGAAACTCCTACAAGCCTGTGCCTCAAAGCAAACGGGTCATCTCACAGTTGAACAGGAGAGGGTACGAGTACTATACGAGGATGGTGAATATACTGCAATAGCACTTGGCAAAATTCCATCCTGTCTGATAGTTCCTTGAGTTCTGATACCAATTTGACACTATTAATACTGATATAAAGAAAAGTAATATTAAAGATCCTGGTACAGCCTCCCAAACATACTTTACTGTTGTACTCTAAGCCTGTGGCTTGTCATAATTCAATGAAATAAGTGCATTTATTTAGATGCCTCATCAAATATTAATTTTACATAACTTAACTGAGCCCAATTAAGCTCATTTGTATTACTTAGGGAAAAAAAAAATCAGTAATCTTAAAAAGTGGTGGATGATTTGTTTTCTTTGATCCAGGCTGGAATGTAGAGTGGTTTTGTATCATTTTGTTTCATTTTTTAATTCAACTATAGCTTATTATGTTATTTTTTGAAAACCATGACATATTTCATAAATCACTTCATGTGTCTTAAGAATTGAATGTTAAATTAGACAAATAACTACAGTTGGTGGAGATTAAGTGAACTCCTTAAGATAAAGACTACGTTTTTCTGCTTTTTCAACAGATTGTGAGTGGTTTCTAGAAAAAAAATAAATTGAACATCGCAAACAAATAGAATGAACTTAATATCCCGTTACCATTTCTTCCTGTAACACTGAAATTGATCCATTAACTAAATATTGAAAAGAGGAAAGATGTTAATAATTTTTTTCATTTTTTAACAGTAGCTGATGACTAACTATGGTATGGAACTATGTGTTCCAGAACCCTAAGTAATAGTAAATATTTTATAAGAAACAGACCTGTTTCAGCCTGCAGAATAACAGGGCAGAAGATGAAAGACAGAAGGACTGAAGCTGAAATGAAACAACACTGTTCCTCTAGAAGGGACTGGATCCAAAGCTTCCAGAGGGGGCCCTCATATGCTAAAGATCTATACTGTTACATAGAACATGAGGGAAAAGATGATTCTTCCAAGGAATAGTTGGAACAATGGCTAGTGTATGTTCCTCATTTGAAAATTGACCATGGAAACTGCAGATCTATCAGCCATATAGGTGACAACTAAACACCAGTGACTTCTTTCCATGCACAGGGGTTTCTCCTGAGAGAGGGAAATGTGGCCAACCAACATGCAGGTAGGGTGCAGAATTAGAGGGTGCTTCTACACCCTAAGGTGAAGGTGTAAACACACTGATTTAGAGCACTTAGATTGACTACGGAACACTAAGAATTAATTGAAGAAAAAAGCCTAGACCTGAAATGAATAGAATGCTCCTGTTAAAAGCAGCTGCCAACCACCAAATAACACTGCATTCAGAGGCACCTTCAGAGATCCAAACCAAAATAAATATGAGATGGAGATTCATAGAACTTCCTCCAGCTGATCAAGACGCTGCTGGAGAGCCAGTAATGTTCTATGAGAGATATTCCTGGAATTTCATGCTAAGCATGTTGGGAATGCCCAAATATTAACCATCAAAGCCTGGAGTGACATTTCTACAGAATCTGATGCAAGCAGTTGCATGATAATGCCAACCACGTGTGGAACTAACATGGCAAGTGTCTGGTAGTTGTGTGGCTGTACAGTAACAGACTTCACTAGCATCAAGTTTAGCCGAGCAGCTTAGGTTTACTGTGCATTAACACATCCAATCTGCAGAACACACAGAGTAATCAAACAACAAACTACACTAATTAGGAAATAAGGTACCTCTTTATAAACTTTCTATCATGATCTGCTTCTTGTTAATTTTTTTTCCATGTTATTTTTGCTCATTTTCCTTCAGTAGTCAGATCTTTTCATAACATGCTGCACTTTCAGATCCACTTATGTGTCCAAAAGATGGATTAATACTTACGAAAAAACCTGATAAATCTCTTCAGATCTTCCTTTACGCAATCTCAGCGTCCAAGCACCTGGATTTGCTTTCAGCTGAAAATACCCCTAAGGGTTAAAAAGGAAATTATCCAACATTTGGTACTGCAAACAGTATTAGTAACCATCACCTTCTATTAAACCAGCCCTGAAAGTAATAGAGCAGTGATGCAGTCAAGTATCACCTTTCCCATGTGTCTGTATTAAGTCCTTTCAGTGTTCCATTTGGTTTTAGCAGAATTTGAGCTGTATACAAAACCTCCACCCAGAGCAGCAAGCCGGTGAGTAAGAAAGAAAGAAATTATTAAGCTGACCCTAAACCAAAAAGCTACTTTGAAACTTAAAATTTTTGTCTGGAACAGCTTTCCAAGTCAACACACCTCCTTCTCCATTTAGGAATGCTGAATACAGCTGTCACTACATGAAAGCCAGATGAAGCAAGCTTTGGAACATGAAGAACAATTAAAAATTTCACCATGTTGAACATCTACTGTCGAGACTGTATTTGGTACTTGCATAAAAATTAAAGACTCACAGTTTATTAAGCATTTTATTCCTTGCGATACAGAGAATTGAAAATAGCAGATAGGCAACAGATCTTATTCATCAAAATCCTTCCTTATTAAATTAGCCCAGCCAATAGAAAATAAATCTTTTGTTTTGGAAATTGCAAGATCTTCTGTTCTACATACTGCTAAAACAAAAATAATTACTTTGCACGACCAGAGGAATTCTCAGGTGTGGGTTTGTCATACATAAGCTCTAAGCACTTGCCTGAAGCACCTAAAGTAGGAGCCTTCTTTGCACAGATCATTGTGTGACAAAAGTAGTTATTTTAAACATCTGTCAGTGGAATCTCCATCGGAATATAACTCCCTCCAATGNTCCCATGTGTCTGTATTAAGTCCTGTCTGTCAGTGGAATCTCCATCTGAATATAACTCCCTCCAACAATCTACTTAAGGCAATTAGACTCCTAATTTAGGTATTTCAGGCAAGAATCTAAAATTAGGCTATATCCAAACCTTTATTGGATTAGAAGAGGAGTGGGGGAAAGCTCAGCAAATCAGAGATGCACATCTTTCGTAGATGGTCTTAACTCCAGGATACTCCTGTTAATTTTAGCATTGCTAAGTTCGCAACACAGAGAAACTGACTTAAAGAACAAGAAGTTCATAAGGAATTCTCACGAAGAATGTGCAACTGTAAGGACTATTTCTGTACTTAATACTCACCAGGTTGGCCATCACGATAGTATCAACCATGACAGGATTATTCTTTGTGCCCAGAGTGAACTGTAACCCTCGGGGAGGTTGTCCTGTTGTCACATCAAAGCAATGTCCTTCAAGCAATATATATTCTAGTTCATATTCTGCTACAACGGTCCCTTTTATCTGCAGAAGGAACATTTCATTAATTATTTATGTCATTTAACTATGAGGGAAAAGTAACATATTACAATGACAAACATGTTGTGTGAGATTTACCCCAACTAAATTCAACTGTCAAACAAAAGAGAAAGGCCCTTCCAGAAGGAACTTCACTCAATTTTAAAACAGGCATCCAAGAGAAAGAGGAACAATCACTGTCTGGAGGAACCTTCTCTCCACTGACCATTGAGGAAGCTGCAGCACCTCAGCTTTGGGAAGGTAAATCCCAACCTTCATTTTCACAATACACTTTCCAAATACACAACATGGATCTATGAAACACCGTCAATATTTTGCATAAGCTTTCTCACTGAAACAAGTCTAGAGGCTTTGAAGCTGAGGGATTAAAAAGAATTTAAAAATTGTGAAATAAAACAGGGTCAAATGTATTTTAAGATATATTAATAACAGCCATATATTCAACATTATAAAGCTCAACATAGCAGATAAATTGCTGTTACTTGAGCTCTGTATTCTGATATTTTCTTTGTCATTGCTTTAAGACTTGGGTTTTTTTGTTTGTTTGGTTGGGGTTTTTTTTAAGGAAAAATACGGAAAAGAAAAGATGATGAAAATAAAAATGGTAAAATACTGACATAAATACCCAATTATCACAGAAAAGATTTCTGGAAAACAGACAAAAAAGCCCTCACAATATTTGCGTTTCCCTCTTCAGGTAGATGGTCCAACACAAGTTTTATAATGTTTACAAGCTATGACTTACATCCTCTAAGTGAATGTTATCGAGATCACAGGAACTGTTCACTGCTTCAACCAACCAGCTTTCAGGAGTGATCATGTTTAGAGTTAAAAGTGGTGATTCTGGCAATTCTAGGAATTTTGCCATTGGTTCAGAAGGAAGGCGCTTGTTGATCCCATAAGTTACTTCTGGTTCCAGAACAAAACGATAGAAGCTGTCGAAAAAAGAAGTGTTTAAGAAAAACCAGACATTTACTTGAGCACAAAGTTCCAAACGTGAAGCTCTTCTAAAATACTAAAACACAGTAAATGTTTACCACATTAATGATGTTTGGAGGAACAGTAGCTCCCTATTCTTTTGGAACAGTGTCAGACAGTACCTTTATTCTTTTGGAATATGTCACAATTTGATATGCTGTAGTACACCAAATGGGCTGGTAGATCAACACAGATGTATTTGCTTTTGATAAATTTTTTGCTGTGAAAGTGCCTGCTTCCCATTAACATTCTAAGCAGCTGGGAAAGTGAATACCTCAGAGGTAGATCTCAGCACCTTGACTGTGAACTGTCTTGAATTCTCAGAAACTGTATCATTCAACTAAGCAGAAGGACTAATTTCTGATGGAAGAAAAGAGTCTTTGGGAATAGCTCCTGACACTAGCAGCAGCAGAGACAGAGAGCAGAGGAAAGGAGGGGTCGCTCTATTCCTCTCCAGCTCTTACCCCATTTATTCCACAAGTAAAAGTTCCTTGCAAGAACAAAATAATGACAATTTTTTTCCTTCCTCTGTGAAAGCAGCAAGCAATTACTGCTTCATACAGGGGAAGGAAAAAAGACATTTAATTACTAACAAAAGTCAAAAGCGAAGAACATCTGTACCCATCAGGAGGAATACAGTTTTCCCCCACAGTATTTGGGCTGGTATATGGATGCATTTCATACTAAACCATTGCTGAAAGAAAAAGACAATCTTTCTGTGTGGCAGATGCCAGAACACTTCTTCCTCTTACCTCTCCCAAGCGCAGGGAAAGATCCAAGCACTAACACCTGCAAAATGCTTAGCTTTAAAAGCGATCATGACAGTGTTCAACAAAGATACTCGGAATATTGATGATTAAGATGCTGTCTTGTGGTATAGGAGGTGTGAGCTCAATTCTTCTCAAACTAAACAGAAATTAAGGACTTCTGCTTGGTGGGTGGTTAATTCTCTACTGTGGTGGCTAAAGGGTAGGCACAACCAGCAGTCCCTCTCCTAACAAGGTGGTAGGTAAAATATCTGCCAAAATAATGACAGTGCTTAAATATTTCTCTTAGAGGGAAAGGAATCTTCTCTGGGGAATTCACTTCAGTGCAAACGTTTATAACCGATTTAGTGAACCCTGGTCTTTACAGACAGTTAAGAGGAATTTCAATCTAAGGTAGGTACTTTCAGGGCATAATATTCTTAATGAATTATAATGAGATCTCATACGCAGACTGAATATCTACTCAGATGAATTTCACTTTTAACATAAGTGTACTTAATCTGTAAAATCCATTATGCAGACATTGGGCTGTAAGAAGTGACCAGCTTAGGCAGACAATCTTCTGCGAGTTTTCACCGACATGAAAGACTCCACAGATTTCTCTAAGGACTGCTTATGAGAGGTGTATTTGATGGACTAGATCCCTTCCCTGTAATTCCATGCTTGACAACTTGTAATTAGAATTTTTCTCTAGACAAGTGCAAACTACTTAGGTAAAATTCAACGAAACTAACTAATCCAACAAAAGATTCCAGCAACATATACCACTGTTTATTTTTTAAGGGAATATACACTGTTAAGGTTCTTTCGTCAAAATGAGTGAGACCATATATTTGTTTAGAAAAGCTATAAACTACTTACCTCTTCAGTGGTGCTTCTGACAGCTTAGATCTGCAGTTCAAGAACAACTTGAGTTTCACATTGATAATGTCTTTGAGAACCTACAGGAAAAAAACCCCAAACTTCTGTAAAAAATGGTTCCTGGCAATGACCAAACTTTGAAAGTAAGCCAAACTTATCCTTAATATCCTATATTTTCTCAAGCTTCAGTAGAAATCTCAAACATTTTAAAGTTCTAAATTTATCGGTATATTAAGAGATGTTGTCAGATATTCCAAATAAAGATCTGACCTTTTCTAAAACTGCATGAGTTTGCATATGATATTCTTGATAGTCAAAATGTTAATGTTTTCCCCTAGTGAGGCAGTTTATTTAAAGAGCAGCTACCCTCCTTTGCCAATCCTTGAATAAATTACATTATCACCTTTCTTTTATTGTGTTCTCCAGAAGATTTTAAGGCACTTTACAGTCTGTAAGTACAACACAGGCTTTTTATTCAATAACGAATCTTCAAAAAAAAATTACCTTCACTCTTATTAAAACAGTTGCATACAGTAAATCGCTGAACAGAGTAAAGCTCAGAGATTTTAATATTAATTTTAAATGAGAATTTCATTTTAATACTTAATTACTTAATAATTTTAAATGTCAACAATAGATTAATGGTGTGTTGAACTATTCAATCAACTTCAAAACATCCCAGTAACTTAAAATATTTCTACTTCTTTCTCAATTTCTTCATCTATTCGTTTCTAAAATACTACTTTTCTGAAAACTTATATAGGAAACATTACATTAGGACCATACTTTTTTCTTATTTTTGTGAGCAACCTGTTTTGTTTAAAGTTAACAAAGTTATGCTTTTTTCTAAAGCACTCTTAAAAACCTCTATGAAATTATCTTCATTTCTGTGTTTTCTGATACGAAGTGCATATTTGAAAGTATAAAGCATCTGTGTCTGCCTTTATGGATGTTATTAGAAAAGAAAACAAGACATTAAAGCTAAGTTAAAATACTGATACTGCTAGGGCTAAAATCTAAAATTACCATAGCGGCAACTAAATTGGGAACAAAGCAAGACAATGGTCATCCTTAAATCTCTCTTATTATATCCATTTTTCTTCTTTCCCCAGTTCAACTCACAGCTACACATGTGTCTTACTACAGTGCTACAAGTTTATATAGTCCTAGGGACCTGCTCTGCTCCTTGTTTCTCATTCTCATCCTTTGTGTCACCTGAATACCGTCACCGAAAAACTACAGAGCAAAGAAGAAATGCTAAGGAATGCCATAAGGATGAGAACAAGTGAAGAAGCAGGAAATGAGAACCCAACAGCACTGGAAGCATAAGAAGGGAAAGTACTTCGTGACATGAGCTAAATGCCACCAAAATCAGAATAGAGGTCAAAATCACTCAAGAACCTACCCATCACTCAAAACAAAAAACCTTTGCAATGAGTGCTAGCTGGTGTCATCTACTAAAACCAGAATTTTTAACATTAAAGAAAACAATTTTTCAAATAAAGATACTGCATCCAAAACGATGTGAACCTGTACTGGACTTCATCTTCAAATAAAACATCCCATTAGTAAGAAGGATATTTCAGTAGTCAGCGTTGACAGGTTGCTGTGTGCAAAATGAAATCATCTTGAAGAAGACTAAGGTATCACCTCAGAATCCTAGAATAATTAGAGTTGGAAAGGACCTTAAAGATCACCGAGACTGGGAAGCCTCTTTTATAGCCGGGTATTTGAAGAGTTCAGTTACTCTAAATCAGAAAATCTAAAGAAGGGCATGGAAATTTAGTTTGGGGAGTATTTCATACTGTAAAAAATAGATGAATTGCTTCAGTTTACTATGACTGAAAATTATTTAAGAGCAAGTTCTATTTTACACGTGCAAAACGCTTACTGTACATTACCACAACTCATCTGAAAAGCAGTAACTCACTAAACCACAATTATTCAACCAATTACCTGGAACTGTTTGTGAACATCACCATAATATTCTCACTGAAAACAAGCTCTTATAACAGAATCTTCAGAACTGGCAAAGTGATGAGAAGATGAAAGCTTACACCATGGAGCTAAGTACAAATCTGCAACTCCAAGTCTGAGTTTAACAGTCAGATTAATTAGCCACTGGAAAAGCTCAGTAGGAGCAGTGATCTGTACTCAACCACTTGTTGATCCTTAAATTATCTTGAGATTTAAAAAAAAAAAGAAAAAGAGAAACGAAAAATATTTTTACTTCAAAAGTTAATTGATAAAAAGAAGTCCTATGACCCACGTTACATAGGAAATCAGACTAGATTATCAAAAGGGGCTCCTTCAGATATTCCTGTCACTGTAGGGATGGAATAAAAGTTTCTCCCTGAAGACAGAATGAACAAAGGAAGAAAAAAACAGAAGAAAACTGACAGGAAAAAATGTTCGATTTTCTCTCCATATTGAGTTCATTGACAGTTATTGGAACAAGAAAGAAAAGGTAGATGATCCTAAGAATTACATACTGCTGGAGTAAAGCAGTTAGGTTACTGGATGTGTAGCTTGTTCACTGGCACCACATATAATAGTTTTTCAGCTGGTTTTGGTGAACCACCAGAAAAAAACTCACCTTCTTCAATTTTGTCCTCATTTTCAGACAAGGGAATTTCTACTTTTTTTTTTTTTCTTTTTTTCCTTTTTTTTCCACATCACCTTAGGGACCACCTTCATAACTTAAGGACTAGTTAGATGTTCTATGTATTCTGCTGAGAACTGATGTGGTCCAAACCCTGGACAAGTTATGGCTAGCATTTAAAAAACTACTGTAGACACTGACTGGTGCCTTGTCTGAAAATATTCAATGCTGAAGTTTGCGATAAAACTTTTTGAAAAAGGGAAAACTTAAGTTATATGGAAAGTTCCACCTGCCTCCCTCAAGAGAGGAAATAGATCAGTTCTTCTGATACAATCCAGTATATATTTTTAAAACAGATAAAAGCCCTGGCTCTGCTCTCATTCATGCTCTGCCTCCTACCTTGCCTCCATCCTTAAACGTCCACTTTCTCAGACTAAGCAGTAGAGTTTAGATTACTGTTTACATATAGCAGTTTACACCTCCTCAGTTTCAACTCCATCTAATATGAGTAGCTTTTTGTCTATATTTAAAAAAAAAACAAACCACCAAACAACAAAAAATTTATTTGAAGTGACTATTAAGTGCTATAATGTAATACAGTAGCATGCTTTCACCAGGGTAAAAAGAAATAAATCACAATGTGGACATATTCAACTTGGACTGGGGCAACTACCACTGCTTTGCTGTGGTAGTTACTACACAGACTTTGCACTATGAAGAGCCACCATCCCAATATACTGCACACTAATCCAATTATGCAGTTTGGTGCACCAGGGGAGCCATTTGTCTAGGCAAGCAATAGGGAAGATACTGCTCATTTGGGAGCCTGCTGTGCTAGGAGGAATGGAGGCTTCCCATCTGAGCTGTGGGGTACTTGACGCAACTTACCATCATACGAACTTCTGGCTGAACAGAGAGAGTTTCCAATCAATTCCAAAATGAAAATATTTTCATTTGGTAATATCAAGCTTTCATTTTAACTGAGAATGGTGAAATGAAAGACCTGGTTCTAGAGAAAAACTAGTATTTCAGAGACTTGAAATACTAGATTTTTAATGAATTTTTTTTAATGTTTTACTTTGCTTCAACATTATGTATGAAGAGTGAGCAGATGCTTCAACATTTGACAGAAAAAGCAAAAAAGGGTACGAAAGTGGGAGGGGAAAAAGCAATGTAAGAATTTATGAAACTTTCATAATTACTGCAGAGAAAAAGATAAAACAGGATGCAGCAAAAATCAAGTTACAGGCTTCAGAATTGTAACAGACCATAAAGAGAAAAAAAATTTACATTTTTATGGGAAACTATAAAGGAACCTGAGTTAGAGTCATATCCTAAACCTAGCGAAAAAAGAAAATAATTTTAGGAGCTACGGTTTTAGGACAGTTTCTCTTTAGATGATCAATAGCTACACACAATGGAAGACTTCTAGATACACTTGGTAGCATTAATCAACTGAGAAATACCCTTCCAAGAGCTGAAAGGTTTATAGTCCAATCTTCTTATGATGATATTACGGGTCAGATTTAGACCACTTCATTTAGGTGCCTTGGAAAACTAAGGTGATTTGGTTTAATAGAAAGAAGTACATGCCTCTTAAGATTTTTGTGACAGGAGATCCTTTCCCTCTATATTAGGCAGACTATCTCCTTCTTCCCTTCTATTAACTCTAAAGAGCATTTATGGACTCACTTTTAAGAGGACTGGTTCATGCGACATCTGAATTTTAATTGCAAATAAGGTAGTTACAATGATGAATTAGATCATCCTCAGCTTTTTAACAGGAATTCAAGTAACTAAATATATATTTTTTAAAATACCTGAATTTTGTTCACCCCTTCACCACACTGTACATGGAAATTAGAAAAAGTTTAATAAAAATTAAATAGCAAATATGCAAATTAAAAGAAATTACCACCATCTTACAATCAACAAATGAGTCATCTTCTGTGCTTCTCTAGTTAATGGATCCACAATAGCAATAACATCATAGAATGGTTCATTCTGTTGGGGATCAACTTTTACTACGCTGTTAAAAAAAATTAATAAGTGATATGAACATTATAAATTGAATTTATGGAATTAACAAACATTTTTAGGCATGAATATGTAACATCAGAGGCACTTCAGATTTTATTGCTCATGAATACATTTCCTTCATTTCAAGTAGTAATCATTATTACTCCCTGTGTTATCACCAGGAGAGCTAAACGTGAACAGCAATGAAAAATTTAGCACTACTCTACATAGTTCCATCCTGGTTATTAATTAAATACATGCCCCATAACAAAATTAATAAAGTAAAAGAAAACACAGAGCAAAATTTTTAAAATTGTCTTTTGCCACTGGTCTACAGTTCCCTTCACCAACACCTAGAATCATTAGATTTGTCAAGTGCCAGCTGTGACAATTTTTAAAAAACAGTGGGGGAAAATGGCAACTGAGAAGCGTGAAACTTGAGAGGCTGGATTAGCTTTATGCATTCCGGAAAGTAATTATGAAAGCAATTGATAAACTTGATTAGACTAAGTCAAGGAGATCCCAGTTAAAGTAGTCTGGATCTATAGGAATGACATGCTAGTAAACCTCGCTTAATAAAATAATCATGTGCTGTAAATACACAAGATGGATTATGTGAATTTGTTTGTCACAAAAAATTACACCTAGAAATGTGAGTACAACAGTGAGTCAAACTCCTTTCAATATGGTAGTAACATGGTACTGTTATTAACGTAACTTTGGAAAAGGTCTTAGCTACCTCTGATTTCACACCTTTTATTTTCAACAATAGGGCCAGCCCATCAGCACAGCACACTAGAGCACCTTTACCAATAAAGACAATTTGGATTTGGAAATTGCATGACAAGATTTTTTATTTTGATTTTAGTTCTTCTGTTATGAACCCTTTTTTTAAAAAAAGTACCTGCCTGCTCCAGGAAGCTTGCTTGAACTAAGCTTAAACTAAAAAAACACTGTCATTAGTATTGTGTTGCAAAAAAGGAAAAGATTCACAGGTGCACAGCTTGGTATTTTAGGTCTCATTCATTACCAATGACAACAAAAGATGATGCTTAGGGCATATTCACTTACTAAAACTAGGAAACACAAGGAGCCCAACATACAAATACAGTCATGATACTAATATGAGCCGTCCAAGCATAAGTCTGTTAGCTGGTCTGTTCAGTTTTTCTTAAGGAATTAGATGCCCTATTAACTCACATTTGAATGCAGTTCAAATTATTAGCTGTGATCAAGAATGACACTGTTAAGCCACAAACTGTTACACAGCTATAAGCCTTGACAATAGTACTCAAGATCCACAAACAGAAAAAGCTGTGTTACAGTCTTCCAAATTAATGAAAATTAGTGGAGACTTCTTCTAGCTCTAATCTGTGAAAACAACTACTAGCATTTTAGTAACCATATGGAATCCAAGTTTTCTGACTTGAGATCACCACTTACTATTCACAACAGTTGTAATCACCCTTTTTCAGCAAAAGATAAGGCTGGAAAATCATCAGGTATTAGTAAATTTATTAAGAAAGAGGTAAAGATGAACTTTACACTAGGGCAGATGAACAGGACCCAAAAACCTTAGTCATCAGTATATTCTAATTTTAATACAAAAGGACTCCAAGTACATTATCATGAGAGACAAAACTTACCTGTGCTGCTCTTTAGGTAATTCAACATCTCGTCTCATCTCTGTTTTAGGCAAAGACGACAGCAGGGCATCTATTTTCATAATCAAATCACTGCCACTACGTTAAATAAGGCACATATAATTTGGTTTTCATTAGAAAAAGGAGTAAAACATTCCCATTTTATTTCATGTCTGTCGGCTTTAGGGACATTTAAAAACCCCACAAGCCAAACCTGGATTCTGTGAAACAATCATCATAGAGAACTGGAACTTTGAGTAAAACCATTAGCTTGACATTGCCCAAGAACCACTACTGCTTTAGACCTCATGAACGGTACTCTTCTTAAAATTAAGTGATAAAGCATTAATAGAACTACCATTCACCCTCATAGTTTGCATGGTACACCCTGCTGACTTTTATAGCTTTCTATTCCCTATTTTTTTTTTTTTGCTATTTTTTCCCTTTGTGACAACATCTAGGAACAGACATAAATGAAGTTTCAAGTTTACTTGGCCACATCTTTTAATTTTTTGAGAATTTCTTACTGGGATTTGCTTAGAAACCTCAGTAGTTCTATTTCAGTATCACTATATCTTAATATTTCATTAAATATCCTTTGCCTCTCACTGCTATCTCCTTGATAGTTCTACCTTTTGGGTCACAACAACCCCATGCAGCGCTACAGGCTCGGGGAAGAGTGGCTGGAGAGCTGCCTGGCAGAAAAGGACCTGGGGGTGTTGGTTAACTGTCAGCTGAACACGATCCAGCAGTGTGCTCAGGCGGCCAGGAAAGCCAACAGCATCCTGGCCTGTATCAGGAACAGCCTGGTGAGTAGGACTCGGGAGGTGCTTGTCCACCTGTACTCAGCACTGGTGAGGCCCCACCTCACCAGTGGGGTACAGTACCCCTTACCACAAAAAAAGACATAGAGGTGGTGGAGCGGGTCCAGAGAAGGGCAACAAAGCTGGTGAGGGGTCTGGAGAGTAAGCCTTATGAGGAGAGGCTGAGGGAGCTGTGGTTGTTCAGCCAAGAGAAAAGGAGGCTGAGAGGAGACCTTATCACTCTCTACAACTCCCTGAAAGGAGGATGGAAAGAAGCGGGGTTCAGTCTCTTCTCCCAAGTCACAGGTGATAGGACAAAAGGAAATGGCTTCAAGTTGCACCAGGGGAGGTTCAGATTGGATGTCAGGAAAATTTTTTACACTGAAAGGGTATCAAGCACTGGAACAGGCTGCCCAGGGAGGTGGTTGAGGCACCATCCCTGGAGGTATTCAAAAGGCAGGTTGACCTAGTGCTTAGTGACACTGTTTAGTGATGAGTTGTTTTTCATCAGCTGGTTGATGGTTGGACTAGATGATCTTAAAGGTCCCTTCCAACCTAGACAATTCTACAATTCTACCTCCCCTTGATTTTGTTTTTCTGGTAGTTATTCTCTTAGTTCTGCCAGTCCTTCCTGATAACAGAAATAATAGACACAAAAAGTCAATAGATATTGTAAAACAATATAATTTTGCTCTCTTCTTTGTACACAAACTGAGTCCTTAGATTAAAAGCTGGCTAAAACTCATCTTTACACTTCTGCAATTAACAGATGTGTGAATATCGTCTAGCAGGGTGTCAGAGCATCCCATCTGCCCACACCTTTGCAGGCTTATTTTCTAACATTGCCTAAATTCAATGAGCTTTCTCACTTCATATAGCAACACCCAGACACTATTGTGGTTTTAAGGTACACTGGATTTTATTGAGCTTGTTGTTATTCTTTATAATTTCTCTTAAGTAAACAAAAGCTAGTAGGAATTGTTTAGTTTGTTGCACTTGTCTCTTGGCTGTAAGTACAGTGAGAGTAGATAAAGTATTTGGAGCAACTTAACAGAGCTGCACACATTGGAGAGGATACAATCCTCTGGACACAGTTTCCTATGCCATCTCATGGTGATAAAAAGGTGCATGTTTCTTGAAGAACACAGGGTGACTTTTATTTGGCTCTGTGCTATAATGCATCATAGAATGGCTAGAGTTGGAAGGAACCATAAAGATCATCTAGAGTTCCAGCCCCCCTGCCACGGGCAGGGACACCTCCCACTAGAGCAGGTTGCTCCAAGCCCCATCCAGCCTGGCCTTGAACACTTCCAGGGATGGGGCAGCCACAACTTCTCTGGGCAACCTGTTCCAGTGCCTCACCACCCTCACAATAAATAATTTAAACTGATATCTAATCTAAATCTCCCTTCTTTCAGTTAAAAACCATTACCCCTTGTCCTGTTG
Source organism: Thinocorus orbignyianus (assembly GCA_013400375.1). Taxonomy (NCBI): domain Eukaryota; kingdom Metazoa; phylum Chordata; class Aves; order Ciconiiformes; family Thinocoridae; genus Thinocorus; species Thinocorus orbignyianus. Next base: position 7,130 of record VXBW01009184.1, on the reverse strand, counting down.
CTACACTCTCTGATAAGAATCCCTTCCCACCTCTCCCGCAGGCCCCCTTCAGGTTCCGGGAAGGTCTCCCCGGAGCCTTTTCTTTCCAGGCTGAACAACCTCTCTCAGCCCGTCATGAGGCACCAAAGAGTCTCTCAGCAGCAGGGTAAGTGACACACATAGTTGAAGACCAACATACACAGTTTGTATATACAGTGGAAAGCTATGTGAAATAGCATAATGAGACAAGCATAAAGGTATTGGAAAATTTAGCAGATGTGCCATTTCTTCCAGAAAATAGGGCAAGGGTTTGAGTAGGTAAGTATACCAAGTGTGTCAGGGAAACGCTAAAAAGGAATTGAGGGACTATTAAACCTGCCTATGAAGAAGTAGTCAGATACTAAGGAAGAGGATAGTAAAAGTATTGTTTGCATGCTGTCTCATATACAGTATGTATACATGAGTGTATACTATGAAGAGTACAGTGACTATATAGTTGAACCTTTTTTCATATTTCCCATGCAAACGGATTATTGGTTTGCAACAGGCAGTAAAGGAGGCAGTATATCATAGAGCCTCAAAATACAGAAGAATTTTACCTTTTACTACTGTTCCCCATCTCTTTGACAATAGCTTTAATCTTCTCTGCTGAGGTACTGTATGTTATTTTTTCCAACAAACTGAAGTCTTCTGCATATAATTCATTTTCATCTAAAGGACCCAGTACCTTAGATAGAAAAAAAAAAATGTTATTAAGCATAGGATATGCCAATAATGTTTCTTCTGTAAGCAAAAATATTCTAATATTTTCAACAGATGCACAATATGCAACACCCAGCCCTATATACATCAATATTATTAACTATATAGTACAAAACTGTACAGTAACTATGCAGGATTAGGTTTTTACAGTTAATTATCAATCATAAAGAACAGCTGCAATGGAAATATCCATGATGATTTTCATTACATGAGCCTACATAAAGGAGTACACTATTTAGAAATAACAGATTTAAGTTTAAGAAAAAGCTCTATTAGGTAAATTATTTTGAACTGAAATTCAAATTACTCTCTGCATACTGCACTCTTCAGTTGTTCAATTCTGTGAACGCAATCTTAACTTCTTAAGGCTTCTTGGATGAAGCAGAATGGCTACAAAGGAAGAAAAGAGCAAAGAAGAAAAGCACGATATGCAGAGATAAAACCCAGAACTACTACATTTTTTTGGTGTCTGAAGGAAAAAAAGGGACCTTGAAGTGCCAGAAAATGGCTTTGAGGATGTTGTTTGGATTTCCTACTCCTAGTCTACCAGGCTAAATCAACTTAAGTCAACTTCAAGAGCCTGCAGGGCTCCCAGGATGTAGAATGTCATGATGTGAGTTGAGTGCTGAGCACCTCTCAAAATTCAACTGCTTCCTCATCTAACAGAATTCCACTTTTGAATTTTTTATTAATATTAATGATGCATGAGATAGAGAAAACCACCATGTGATTATGAAATACCATGCTACTTTTGTAAAAGCCATAATTAGAAAAAAATGTGCTGACATAGCAAGGACAGAAATTAAGGATACCCCTTAAAGTGAAAACACACTTTTAGACAGATGAATATATATTATCAAATTTATCCAAGTATTTTTACGAAACTGATTTCCTCAAAACATGACATTACTTGAGCTTTTTAGGCAAGGAAAACATTAACTATGCTTTCTAAAATAACACTGCATGTTTAGTTGTGGGGAGAATGACACACAAAAAGTCAACACAATTCTTTTGGCCTTCACCAACCAAAGTGCTTTCTGTGAGCTCGTTAGTAGTATTCCAGTTGTATCTCAGAAGCTATTTAGGAAGCCCAAGAGTAATTAAGAACATAATTTAAAGAAATCTTCCGATAATGAGATGCCAATGTAGTATCTTTATTTCTTCCTAATGGTGGAACAATAAATAGAAAATACAAAAGAGTTAACTCAAAGAGTAGTTTGTATAAATTGTACGGACTGTCATTAACAAGCACTAAATATTAAACCCAATATTGTTGTTTTTTTCAGTCACAGTTCATCTATGGCCACACTATATTTAAGGCTATAGGTTTCAGGATATAAATACAAGAACTTGGAACAACAAAACTACTATACTTTTATTTGAACATTAAGAATTAAGACTGTAGAACAATTTAATATTTATAAACAATAAGAGTTTTTAGAGCTTGAAATAATAAATTCCATTAACTGGGGTAGTTTTTCATTGCATATGCAGCAGTTTATCCTATCCCAAATGTGTAAAATATAAGTAACTTTGGGATCAAAATTTATTCTTAAATATCATTAATAATGCATCAAATATTAAGTTATTTAGAGAGTGTTGTCAGATTAAGTCTTAATTAGCTGTAGGAATGATGTAAATATGCAGTAATTTCAATGGAATGGAGCTAATAAACAAATTAGTAGTAAAACAAAATGAAAACCAAGGCAAACATTCATACCATCCTCTAAACAGGCTGAATAAGTGGAAAAAACAATATAGTGCATTTTCTTTAGCTTGAAACTGAGGTTCCAGGAAGTAAAAAGTACCTACAAAAAGACTGAGATGACTAAATTTCCTTCTTACCCTGCCATTGCTCACAACAGCCATTTGCCCAGGAAGCAGCTTAAGAACCTCCTGGCAGAACATCTGGTGGGTTTTAATTATATCCAGTCCTAAAGTGTTGTACTTCTTCTCAAAAGCATCATCATCCATTCCCTAAAAAAAAGGTAAAATATGAGATGGTAGAACAATTAAGCAAAAATAATCTTTTTAACAGTAGAGGTAAGCAAAGATATTTTTTTTTCAAGTTATGTGGTAACCAGAAATCAAAATAAAGCAACAATCTCAGCTTCAGTGTAAGTACCACGACTATTTGTTTGGAGCCACAGTATCCCAAACAGCCAGTCTGCAGCTTTTACCCTTGAACAACTGTGAATAAGCATGAGAGGAAAGCTGAACCTGAGAATATGCACTTTTTTCTAAGATCCAGTACAAACCTGCCTGAAAACACTCTTAACAACTGAACTGTATTCTCACCTTAAGGGAAAAGTTATATACAAAAATATATTACTCTGAAAACCTAACAGTAGTTTTAACCCAGTCATTTGATACAGCTTAAACATGTTTTGGGGAAGCCAACATCATCCAGTAAGACACATAAATCAATGTTCAAAGGGGGGAAAACATGCTGTAAATTTTCCATGTTTGCAGTGGCACTGTACCCCATCTGTTAAAATTATCCTACTATGTTAAACTACTTACACATATTTCTTCATTAGAAATATACAGACTAGGCAAATAGAGTAATTTAGACACAATTAATATAACAAAATAAATTAGTAACATGCATACATTGCTTAATTTGCTACTTCCCTGTCTTTCAAAATGTATTGGACAATGAAATAAGAGCATGACACAAATCTGCTAATTAGTTTTCCAATACGGTGCCACAGAGTTCTTTTAATCTTCCAAATCTTGCTATTTAAAAATCCTACAATTTACAGCTCTTTCTGAAGTAAAAACTGTAGTTTGCAGCTGTTATTTGGTAACTCATTTCTAGCCTATGTTTGAAATTTGAAATAAGCAAGACTTGTATTTTAAACCAAGGAATTTTCATAGAAAGACACCAGAATATGTTGGCCAGAAGAATACAATGCTCATTAACCTGAACCACTTCATTCTGTGCCTATATGCTCACAACCAGCAAGGTAAGGACAGTTACTTCTGAAGTCTTGATTACTGACAAACATTAGTACTGGAATTTTAATTGAGAGCACTTAAAAAAGCCCCTACAAACCAAACACTCAAAAATTAAACTACTTTAATCTCAATAATCCAGTGTCCATACTCTACATTTTTTTCAGTACTCTTGTACTTTCTTCCTTTAGAGAAATTCTCTATTCTTCATCACACAAGAATTGTCAAAATTCCAAATCTACTTGAGCAGAAACCATATAAGGGTTATAAGGTTTAGGGCATTTGGTCAAACACTGCTACTCTCAACATCTCCTTATAATAAAACACATGTAAAATGAAAAAGGAAGTAGTCTAATTCAGTTCACACTCACTGGGGTGACGAATTTAGCCATTTTAGTTCCAGCAGCAAGGGATTTTGCTGTCTCTTCTTTAGTGAGTTTACTTAGGAAACTTTTTAAGTTGCTGTTGTTTTGAGTTAGAAAGGCGCTCAAAATTCCTCTTGCAATGCCTGTGTTATCTTCCTTTATTTTTGATGAAGGATTGTTCAAAATGCCAAGTCGTGTACGACTGCTTGTTTTCTGCAAAGAAAAATACAAAATAATACACAATTTTACAGTTCCATCTGCTGTTACCTAATGTATTCATATCTATTATAATTCTGTGAAATGCCCTTAAGTATTTAATTTTTTGCAGCTACTTGTCTTTAGAAAACATACATCAATGCCTAATTCAGAACTTCAGCTAGGAGTAGAAGTGCTATTAGTAAGGATTTACCTATTCTGTAATACATCTTTGAAATACTAGATTTTCTCAACAGAACAATTGCCTTTGAGCATTCTGCAGAAGTTCGTTTTTAACAAAGGACATACACAAGTGTTCATTCACAGACTTCAGAATTTGTTTTGTAGATGTTTTTCTATTTTTCAAAGACTATCAAACTAAGCATAAAATAAATACAAGAAAATTTATCCACTTATCACTTTACTCTTAATCAGCAGGAAAACCTTTCACTTGCTGAAATCGGTGATGCCACTTAAATTCTACTAGGGAGTGTGATGATCGAATAGTGTCACTACCTGAAGAAAAGGTAGATGGACTCTATTGCAGTAAAGAATAGGAAAACAAGGGATGAAATCACTGGTATTGAACATAGGTAAACAGCAAACTTTAACTCCCTGGGGAAAGTTTTGTTGAAATACTTATTTGAAAAGCTTGAAAATGTGTGCTCTAAACCATTCCCGAAAACCATGCTCTCGCTGGGAAGAAGGCAAGAGGCAAATGAGGCTACATCAGGAAAGACATGGCAAGCCAATTAAGTGAAGTTCTTATTCTCTTCTACCCAGTACTTGCAAGGTTGCACTTGGACTGCTATGCCTGCTTTTGGTCCCCCAAGTGCAATAAAGATGTTGAGATGGTGAACAGTCTTCAGCAAAGGGCTACCAAGATAGTCAGAGGCCTATGAGGAGGAATTGAGGAAGATGGGTTTGCTCACAATGGGTTTGCTCCTCAATGAGGAGGCTACGGAGAATCCCAACAGCCAGCAACAACTGCTGAAGGGAGAGTGAAAAAACAAACAAACACCAAAACCTCAGAGGCAAACTATTCTTAGTAGTGGAAAACAGTACAACAAGAAGTAATGGCCACAGACTTTGGCTTGGCCAACATCAGGAAAAGCTACACTATGAAGGCAGAGCAAATTATCAAAGGAAGGGATGGAGTCACCTCCTTGGGCAAAGCTCCAGCTGACCTGACCTAATGATGGCAACAATCCCACTCTGAGAGGGAGGTTGAACTAGTCACATCCAGAAGTCTAGTCAATTCATCCCTTTTTTTTTTTCCAAATGACACTAAAATATGTTAGTTATGTCTGGGTTTCTCTCCCTTAAAAACATATACAGAATCACAGAATCATTGAATTGCCTGGGTTGGAAGGGACATTTTAAGATCATCTAGTCCGGCCATCAACCTAACTGATAAAACCCAGCAACCCATCACTAAACCATTAGTACTTTTCAAAATAATATATTGTATATTAGCTAGAATTAGCTTACTTCAAATAAGTTCCCTTTGGCCACCTCCCGTCCCAGACTCTTGCTCACACAAGAGGTGTCTGTGCCAGTTCTGTACCTATCAGAAATACTACTAGGCCCCCTCCCAACAGCCATAAAGTGCTAGAAAGGACTAGAGAATCTCTATATAAATCCTTTTAAAAAAATCCTATTTTTTTTGTTTGTCATAAAGCTTGGAAATCATTAGACTGAGCAGTACAACTGAAAATGAAGTCGAACTAAATCAGATGTATGAATTAGAATGAAAATAATCAATTAAACTGCTATTTCATAGAAGAGCCAACAAACCTTGTTTAGACAAGTTTTTTCTAGTCGTCTTCTTGGATTTTCCTCACTAACACGTGGGGAACTGCTCTTAGAGTCCTTGTTTCTTAGTGCTGGGAACTATGATATTATTTTCCTTAGTGAAGAGGGAAAACACTGAAACTACAGTGGCAATCTATCAGTTAGGCTTGGGGCACAGATCTACCAGTCACATAAATGAAATGTTTTTCCAGTAACAAGGACTTGTATTGCATATCCCTCATTGCAGTTTAAGCCTCTTTTTAGGACCTATGTGACATCACGTGCTCTCTGCAACATACTGATTTTATAATGCTCTTAGGATGGTTCCTATTTCATTCCCGGTTATTGAACCTAGATGTTTTCCCAGTTTTAGTCTAACTTCTCTTCTAAACTCCCCAGCACTGAGGGTTTTTTTTTGTCATTTATATTCACAGGACATTTACTTGTGTACTTTAAATTCCATTATTACCACTGAAGAACTTAAAAATAAGCAAAACTCAAACACAAATGATCCTCTTAGCATATTATGAAGTACAAAGCTCCCTGTGATCTGTTTCAGAAGCATGCAAGCAGTACATGGAAAAGTGATCCCTTCTTAGCCACAAGTTAAGCTGTATGATACTGCAGAATACTGAGCAGTGGTTCACATGAACTGGCATTATCCCAACTTCCCTGGCCCAGGTAACATGACAGGCTATCTCACAGGAGAAGGTCTGTAATTGGGAAGAAATTAACCCTTTTAACACAGTCTGCCTACTGTGTCAGGAGTCCATCAACCAAATAATCATTTACAGGCCTGTAAGATGCCAGTGCTGCAGGAGAGCAGAACAAAATGAAAGCAGCCTCTCATATGTCTACACCTGACCCACAAAAAGATACCATTACAACTTTATTTAAGTGTATATTTTTTGAATGTGCACAGTGTTATTAAGAACATGGCCATTTTATTTTAATACAAACTGCTAAAAACTCACCAGGTGTTTCAAGGCATTAGAAAGCAGGCGTCTCCCAGCTGGCTTATCGAAATCAGCAACAATCCACATAGTAACAGCATATAACGCATCTTCATCTGAAAAT
>VXBW01009148.1:0-13742 GCA_013400375.1 Thinocorus orbignyianus | reverse complement strand
CTACGTGCATTTGTGTAAAGGAATGATCATTGATCATTTGTCTCTCTTTATCTAAATTTGTCTCTCTTTATCTAAAAAGCTTCTGCATATAAGCATCATTCTTTGACTTTGCCAGTCTTTCCTACACAGAGAATCCAGTTATATCCCAATTTTGCTCTTTCTCTATCCATGAAATTTGTAGGCTTGGCCTTTAATTTGATCCTGTGAACGAAACGCTTGTCTAAAGTTTAAGCTGTCACTAATAACTGCTAAATCTTGCATCTCAGTGTCAAACTACTATCGAACAACACGCTGTGTTTGACACCAAACCAGCTTGGATATTTTTTTTCCCCGAATTCTGCTCTTTGTCCTCTGCTGTCTTACACTACAAGTTCCAGAGCCATACCAGTTTTCCAAAGTATTAATCCTACGCTCACTCTGTAGCACCTGTCTCGTCTCAGCCTTCTGATTCTTAGACTGCTTTTTTTCTATGGCTTTTTGCAGTTTGGACACCCCTCTTGAATAACGATTTCATGTATTTATATATAAAATCTAATCATCAATCTCAGAATGAATAGCAAAAATTCATACAAAGTAACCTTCTAAATTGATTGAAATCAACATGTCATTGGTTTAGATTACACCATTAGCTAACATAAAGTAGAAAAGATTATGATCTACAACTTCCAACTGGAAAAAAATATCTTTAGAAATACTTAAACAAGTGAAAGCCTGTAGAAGGTTCCCATGATGGTGTTTTTTGAGGTTTTGTATTTACTACTCAGAAGAGTTAGGCATATGTGCCTCCACTGGATTAGAATCACAGCATCACTAAAACCAGTTTTATTAATCACTTTTTCAAATGCCATTTTTTTTTATTTCTACAATAATTTTTTACTTTAATTTTCTATTCAGTTGTAATTAAATCCTGTTTAAAAATGGTCAAAAATGTCAAGCACATTTCAATCCATGCAGTCTTAATTTTCTTCTAGAAAAAGGAGCATTTAAATTTCCTATACATGAACTGGGATACTAACAGGGATCTGCATGGGATCTGAAGGCTCCAGACAATATCACGACCCATGATGAAACTGTCACATCAAGCTGCCTAAATTTCAGATAATGGCAGAATTAAAGAATTGGAGTTATTTCTATAAAATGCTAATACCAAAATAAAATCAATTATTGACCTGAATATTGTGATCTTTGAACAAAATGCAAACACAAACTTTATATTCTATATGGAAATTCCTACCCTGAGATGATATATTTCCCACAGATATAATCTGTTACATCAACGTTACTGAATATTTAATATTATTCAGCTTAAACAAATCATACACAACAAAGAGGTTTCATTTAAACGATAAGTGAAACAGGCTCACGGGAATTATAATAAAAAAGATATCAGAAGTTATTTTAAAAAAAGGAGGGAAAAAATCTGAACAGACGCAGAAAGGAAAAATATTTGGGATGTCACATTCAGTTAATGCGGAAGACCCATACATTTTGTATCATTTAGTAAATAAGGTGACAGAAGATGGCAAGTATAAAATACAAAGCAATGAATCATGTCTGAAAAAAACAGCGCACCATTCAACTGGCATATAAAGAAAAAAAATCCAACTGCAATGCTCCTACAAAAGAGCAACAAATATAAAAAATTAGATGGGACAACTGTATGGGCTAGCTTCAAATACAGATTTTAAAATGATAGATGCATAGGATCCACTCAAAGTTGGTCAAAGGGTTACCTAATGCAATTAAAATGCTTATATTAACGATGCAAACTCATGGTGATAGAGAGAAGTTCTGGTGACTAGAAAAAGTCTGAAGATATATCAACCTTTAAGGCGTAAAAGAGAACCTGGGCAATGGCAACTGCAGGTTCATTGCAGTCCACAGAAAGACTATGGAATTTGTCTAATTGAAAGCAATTTTCAAACACATAAGAGACAAAAAGGGACTCAGGAGCATTTAACACAGATTTACCAACAGAAAATCACAGCTGATCAACCATTATTTCCTTCTGTGACTAAATTGAAAAAAGAAGAAAGGCAGATATAATATAGTCTCACTCTGCTATGGCTTTTGACTGAGTCTTCTATAGTATTCTCATCCGGAAGCTGAACATACATTAATTTGATGAATGGAGAGGTAATGGGTTAAAAGTGAATGGAGCTTCAAGACTCCAAGCATGATAATCAGCCATTCAATGGTAGCCAGTAGCCAGTAACAAGTACAATATTGTGTGGGTTGATACGAGAGTTTACATTATTCAATGTCTTGAAGAGAGACATGAACAGACAATGCATACTCAACAAATTTCTGGAGGCTATTAAACTAGTGTTTAGTGTTTAGTGATATTAAACTGTTGTTTAGACACTAAGCTGTAGCTGATATACCAAATGGCACAACTTATGTCCAGAGAAACTGGAGGGCTGAGTAAAAAAACCCTTCTTAAATCTTAAAGTTCTGCACAAGAAGTGCAAGTTCTGCATCTGCTGCACATCATCTTTGTTGGCACAGTCCGGGAATTGCTTTGGTGAGTAGCAGCTCTGCTGAGAAGGATCTGCCTGTTGTAGTAGACTTGATCTAGTGTTACTGACAATATCACTTTGAGTGGGAAGCTTGACAGCTTTGAGTGGTAGGCTTCCAGAAATTCCTTCCAAGCACATTTCTATGGTGCTACAATATTCACCTAGAATATGTAAAGAAGCTTAATAATACGATAATGAACTCAAATATTTCTTTAACTTCTTTTAGACTGATACTGACCTGGTTTAAAATATTTGTGAAAGCTATTTATTTTTGTTGGGTTTATGACCTCACAAAGAGAAATTAAGCCCATTAAGTTAGGAAATTGTGCTTAATTCTAATTGAACAACATTGTCATTATCAGAAAACAGTAGTATGTGTTAAATTAAATAACAAGAACATTGTAGCTTTTCTATTCTGTATCTTTGATAACTTTTTAAAATTAATTATAATTCCTCTTTTTTTTTTCTTTTTTTTTTTTTTTCAGGATATTCACAATATTTTAAGATCTACATTCAGTGTTTTCAATCCATAAAATCCCCAACACAATTATTACATGAAAGTATACCTACCAAAACCAATAGGCAGCTTTATTGTCCATGTGCAATCCAAACTGCTAGGATAGTTGCCAGGAAAACCAGGACTGAGGATCACTCCACTGAAATCTGACATGGCACCACCACATTGTGCTGCAGGAAAAATCAAACACATTTTTTAGAGGAGGAGAATGAGCCAAAAATAAATCCAGAACATTGAAGATCCTTCAAACATTAATAACAACTATGTTTATATTTCAACAAATACAACAAGTATTCCTTTACCACTAAAAACCTGTAACAAAGTAGTTTACAAGTAGGTGCTTTAAACACACATTAACTATTCTGAATCAACTGTGTTTTAATTTGTGGGACACATGCACTGGAAAAGAGAATAGATGTTTACTCTGTACTCTGCATGAACCACCCTTGTAAAAGGGCAAGTAGCACATATTAGCTCACAGCAACATCGACACAATTTCATGTTAGTTTGTAAAGAACCATCTGAGTAATATAAGTTAATAATGTATTTTTAACAGATTCTCTACTCAAAGCATTTCAAGAGACCTTTTAAAAACTGCATTTGTATCCTGCTGTTCTAAAAATGAGATCAAATAAAAAGGCTTAGAAAATGTACATAAACATATGTTTCTAGAAATCGGATGAAATCCATTATTGAACTTAATTTTAATTTTTTTTTGAGGCACGACACCAGTGCATAGAGTAACTTACACTTCAGTATTAGATTTGAAGTGTTACTTATGATAAATGCAGCATTTTTTTTTAACAGTTTTGTCCATTTAAAAATCATTTGTTGCAAAAAAGCAGGGGAAAAGGGAAGTAACCTGCCCTCTTAAAATTTCAGCACAGTATCTTTCTCTTCAGAATTTACAACAGAGCAGTGCAATTATTGTATCAGACTTCCTAGACTGTCATGCATAATGACAGAAACTGAAGACTTACTCCTAAAAAAATCTGTACTAATGTCTGAATCTTGTTGAATATTTATAAATTCTAAGCTGAGGGAGCTCAGTACCTCATAGGAGGTTTTTAACACCTCACAAGATTAAGAACAGGATTATGAAAGGAAGCTCAAGAGGATATATAATCCGCATTGAAGAAAAGCAAAGTACAAAATCTTTAATGAGATCTGTAGTATCCTATTTTCCATACATTTAAGATCACAAATACAGATGGCGCTTATTTTTATGGAACTCAAGCAAAAAGCAATTTTTATTCAGTGAAAGAGTACAAATAGATTTTTATATCCCTCCCATTTATTCATATATAAGAAGAATATATTTAAATGCATTTCAGATGTTTCATTTGGGCTTCTGGCTGGATTCCAGTGCTTCTTCCAATAATATTATGATCATGTATATAGTTTACTTTGGAAAATAATATATCTTAAAGTGGGAAGACACACCTTACATTGAACTTATCAGAGATGAAAACATCATCCTATTTCTGTTTTAATATTTTCAAGAATGTTCATCATCCTGCTGTGGAAATGATTCATAAATAAATGAGTTATGTTTGCAAGGGTCTCTGGAGGTCTCATCACTGCTTATGATTGATTCTGACTAGAACGTATTTCATTCTTTCTTCTTCTGATTGGACATTTCAGAAAAACTTTGCAAAAATAAATGTGAAGTGTACTTTGAAAATCTTCAGCTTAATTTGACCATTTTCATTTTTAATTAAGTTCTTCTGGTTTTCCCTGTTCTTTCCTTTATACGTGTTTCTTATTTTTGAGTTCATTGGCTTTCCCATTACGGCATACTAAGAAAGTTTATTTATGCTGATCATACCTAAACATATTGGAATTGGATAATTCCATCTTCTCACTGGTCCAGGCATACAGGTGATATATGAATGTCCCTAAAAATGACACAATATTTGCTTATTCATATAGTAAAAAAATATACAATATATGGCACATCATTAGTATCTCAACAAAAATAATTTATAATTTTAAACATCATCAAAATATAAAACACCAATATGGTGAAACATTTATATTCTACACTGTGAGTTGTATCATATATTCAATATAACGGAGAAGACTGTAATCTTAATTATGTGACTAAAAACTGTATCTATGCTCTTAATATTATTTCTAACAGTATAACAGTGTCCAGCTGAATTCTGTAATACCAGGTTAGAGCACGGGTCTAGAAACTAGGTCTAACTGAAGCAATGTTTACACAGTACTGATTTGTGTCATTTTTGGAATATGAAAAAAGATACAAACTATATACATTATACAGTACTGACTTTAGACCTAAAATTCATAATACATATTTTAAACGTAGTCCTTACCCTCAACCCCAAAACAGTTTGCTTAAGCTGCCAAAAGCTGAGATATATTTAAGGAATCTCTTTACAACATGTGTCCCTTTCCAGCAGATATGCTATGATTTTAAGGCAATCTGTTACAGACAAGTTCCAAGATCCACCAAAGCGACACTCTGTGTTCTTCATCACCTTCATGTAATTGCAACTGTCTTCCAGAGACAGCAAGTAAAAATGAAAAATCATATGAGAAAACTGTACTTGGGATACCTTGCAAAACCATGTAGTACACATTTTAAGATGACCTAGTAGAAAAAAATCAGTGGCTTTCAACCTCCACATTAAGAGAAAAGTTAGTTTTTCATGTGAAATCTTCATCTCAGTTGAATGTCAGTAGCACTTGAAGGAACCAAGTATCTCTAAAGTATCCAGGATAACTGAGAATAGTTTATCCATTAATCTGCAACCTATTCTTTTTGTCTCCTTGAAGAAAAATAATCACATTTTTTCCATAGTGCAAGTAGGCATATCTGCTCATCATTAGAAGAAAAAAAAAAGAAAAAAAAAAAAGTGGCAAAGTCATACTATGTACACTAGGAAAAACAATATGGAAGGAAAAGGTTTTACGTGTGTGTTTGTAAGTCTATGCCGCAACGTTCTTTATATTTTCTTTATTTCAGCCATTTATTGTGTCTCGTGTGTTCACACATTTGATTTTAAGTGTGAAAATAAAACAAAGAAGAAAAAAAAACAGTTGGCAGGTTGTTCCAAAAATTTAACAGCTAAAAATTAGGCAACATAAGAAGTAAACTTCTATAGTCATTGCCACAGTTGAAATCACAGAGTATTTCAGTTATTCTTGAAATGGTAGAAGAATGATTAGAAATCCTGTCTTGAAGGGTAAACTGGGATATAAATACCAAATTCCAATGGCAGTTGAGATCCAGAAGCATATAAGTTTATTTAGCTTTTATCACAAAAGACAAACCACAGCATTTTAAAAAATATTTTTAGTCCCAAAAAATAATTAAATTTCTACTTTTGATGCTGCACATATAACCCCAGTATTTAGGACTTCAGAAAATTACGTAAAAGAAATGACTGAAATTATTAGTGTTTTTAAATCCTCAATTAGTCTGACACTCAGCAACATGTTACAGGCCAAACTGAGGTTAACAAATAAAGGAAGGCAGGTAAATTATCCTTTTGCTATCTTACTCCAAGGGCATCAATAACTCCACCAGTGGTTAATCATGTGGTGTTATATACAAAACATTTTCTCCCTTTAAGACTGTTCTTTTCACTGTGCATAGGTAATATGATTGTTTTCTCTCTTTTTACACTCTCAAGGAGCTAGATAAAGAGGTGACTGTAGAGTTTGTAGAGCCACAAAGAAACGTTGAAAACAGTACCCTTTCAGGTGGAACCTTAGTCCTTTCAGGGAATGTCTCACGTGGAAACAAGATTATTTTGGATTTGATTCTACAGTGTAACTGTACATATCTCTGAAAATATTTTAAAAAATATTTTCAAGAACTTTCCTGGAGGCAGACAGATTCCTACTGGTTATATATGCTAAGTAACTCAAAGAGGCAAATCAGTCACAGATTACAATCACTGCATTGCCCCTAGTTATACTTTTTGCAAGACCACAGTAAATTTGCTTGGCAAAAAATACACCCACATTTGAAAACTTTTTTTAATAAAAAACTCCAAGCAATTTCTGAAAGAAAGTAATTGCCACTATCTTATTTACTGAGAAAAATAGTTATTTCCCTTCCCTTTGTATGTTCTTATTCCACCTCTTCACTTACTCCTTTTTCCTTCTGTACATAGAGAACTACTGATAATGGCTCATGAAGCGATTTAACTTCATTTGCCAACATTGTATAGCTCAACTATGAATGCCAAAGATGTCATCATTAATAGATAACAACCTATAATCACTAATGCAGAGGAAGAAAAGAGCCATACACTTCTGACGAAATATTTGGATAGTTGCTAATTTAGCATTTTACAAAAATCTACTAGTCCTGCAAGCTTATCACATGTCCACAACTCTTGAAGAATTCAGTGTCCACTTCATATTGACAGACTCAAACATAACCATGTTGAAGACCTGTAAGTCACCATTTGAAATTGGAAACTTGGCTCACCTGAAGAGAATAGCCCTGATCACACTGGAAAGACACCACATCTCCAACCATATATCTGTCTCCAATTTTGATCCCATTGCCTGGGGTCTGTGGTTCAGGACAGGAGTCCAAACCTATAGCTGTGAAAAATGAAAAGTTTAGACATTCTAAGTAACACAGAACTTCTATGTACACACTGTACACAGGCATGCTCTACTGATATGTTTTAGGAAGCTCTTGGGTATCAGCAGTTCATCTGTGGACAAGCAAGTGGCATATTATTTTGGAAAAACTGTTATATAAGATGAATAACATTCTTTCCTGAGTAAAGGGAAAGGAAGAAAACAGTGTTGCAACAAACGCTTCCCAACAATCTGCAGTCTCAACACAATCTTCTCTAGATTTCCACTATCTCCTTCCTGAGATTAATTAATTTCCACCTATAGTCACATCCTAATTACAGCCTACCTAATTCAAACTGGGAGCACCCCCAGGTTTGCTTTCCTGGAATCTGTTCCAGGGGATGCTGGTCAACAGCACATCAAGTGCAAAACACAAGAAAAACAGTACAAATCTAACATGCATTCAATCCTTCACAGGTCTGAGTCTACTCTTACATTAATGTACAGACACACATACACAGATTAAATATTTACATCAAATTCTACTTAATCTGCTATTTTTAATGATGTACCTAAGTATCCCTTCTATTGGAATAGAACTGAGTTTGCCATGTAACCATATGCTTTTTTCATAGTCTTCAAAAATATAAAGAAATAAATTTTTCTTCATTGGGTCTTCCCAGGAAGATCCAGGTATATACAAATATCCGCAACACTAAGTATAAGCTACTCAGTTACTCTTTTTGCCTACAGTAAGAACTACACTTTAAGTAGCTGTGAAGCCAGTAGTGATAAGCAGTTAATCATCAGTAACTAGGGTAATAGGGAAATGTTGTAGGATTCAACAATGGCAATACTTCAAAATATTATCAACCTCCTCATGTTTAAAAACTTTTTAATAGAACTGTTCACTGCCTGTAAGAATCTCATTAAGTAAAATTTACTTTGATGACTCTTATAATGTATTTTTATGCTATATGAAAGCTGAAAGCTAAGACAAATTCTAAGGAATCTATAAAGCATACACTTTTTTTTTCTCTAAGTCACGTTTTGTGCATCACTAATAGTTTTTGCTACCATAATTTTACATTAACATTGTATTGTAAAAATAAAAATAAATAAAAATACAATAATGTCTGACATTTAGAAAATAGATATTAAACTCATAATCTAGTTTGTAATTCCGGTTCTTAAAAATGTATTGGGTATATGAAATGTTATATAAAATTGTATTTAAAAAAAATCTGTTTGAACTAAAATCATCAGCATGCATAGCCTGTCCATACAAGTAAAACTCAAGACCATGACAATATAAATTTCCTGCTATGAAACATAATTCAATCCTAAATTGGAAAAAAAATCCTTAATGCCTTTTCAGTCCTTATTTTCTCTGCCGAGAACAGTAATGAGAGCTAAAATCATATTTTTTTTTTACTGCAGACATCTGGTAGTAGGAATCAGAAACAACTGACACAGGCACAAAACTGAATGGTTGTACTCATTACTTTTGGCCACTGTTAACTTTATAAGGTAGATTTTTGAGTTTTATACTTTGGTATTAAGGAACATGCACAATTTAGCAACAACGTATCCTTCAAAATACTCAATACTGGTTTGCATCATTTTGTGTGGAAAAGAATGCTGCTACTTTGGAAAGTTAGTATTTATTTTGAGTAATGTTCCTTTCTCTATAACCACAATGCTTTTGTACATATTGATCACACACTTACTGATCCCATGATGATCCCATATTTGCCACACACAAAATGATGTATTTTGCAACCTATTTTTACATACATTATTTTTATCTTTCAAGTCCTATTTTCTTTTCTCAAGCTATAAACAAAAAGGGTATCAAAGAATCCATTTTGAAAATGCCTGATGGACCTAGATCTACTATATCAGAGATCCAGACATTGATTCAACTCATGTATAAATTACAAATACAACAGAACAGCAGCACCTGGCTTACACACTTGTAATCTATTTTGAATAGTTAAGGAAAAAGTTAGTAGTTTTTATTGTCCCATTGCTGAACCTTTAGCTGAAATGCAAAACCTTATTATGTGAATATTCACGCAGAGTGAAATGAGTTCACTTAAAAGCCTTTCTCAGATAAAGGGTCTTAATAGCTCAAACCAGATCACAGGTATTCATCGTATGGTTCTCTCACTTCAATTATTAAAATAATGCTTGGAAAAAAGTTCTGTTTAAATATCTACATCTTTCAACAAACTGAAACATAACAGGGTTTTCTGCCTTCCCAGCTGAGGGCTAGTTCAGGGAACTTGTGTCTTTAGAGTGTCATGATAGTTATTCAGGTGAAATCATAAATGTATCTATAATCCGCACTCTGTCCATTATTGACTCATTTGTGATGCATGACTAGTTCCTTGAACCACATTATATTACAATCTCAGTATAATGTGTTAGATTTTTAAATTTTCATGAGTAATAGCATTAGAAAGAAACAAAATTTTAACATCGGCATTCATTGTAAACATACTTTCAGTATCATCTAATTTCAAGATTACTAATTTCTAGACTTACATATAAAGAAAAAGAAGCTATTTGATCCTGTCTTCCCCTTCTCCAATAGCTGCTATGGCTCTAAATATTAAAAGTTGACAATGAAATAATAGATAATGCATTCTGGAACTACACTAGTTTCAAAGTAACAACTGTTTGTATTTTTTAAAGCTATTGTAATTTTCAGAAAATGTTTTCATATTTATGATTTTAGAGTTATACATTATACAGTTTAAATACATAAATTTCTAGGGAGTATATTTTAGAATGAAAATCAGTGTGGCATATTTTTTACTAATTCTAAATAAATATTGAGCATTATAGAAATTATGTGAGGCAATCTGACAAACTCAACTCCTCTCGAAGATTACTACGATTTATGCAGCATAATCAATTACCTAATTAGCAAAACTTTAGTTTGAGAAAATGACTAGATTAATATCTCTAGTGGCATAAAACACTTTAATACTATTTATGTGTTTAACAAACCATCCTGTGTTGCTCTGTTGACATCCTTCAGGTGATGGAATATATTTTCATATTTACAGTATCCATTGGAATAAATAAACTGCATATTATGAATATAATAAGAATTTAAGGATTCAGCAAAGAAGTAAAAATATGCTAGAAAAAAAAGATTATTGATAAGACCACAGTTCAGTTTTGTAATATAGGTACTTGATTCCTTATGTCAAAGTATCATTTACTTGGTCTTTAAATATTTCTTCAACAATAAGGTTCTTTTTCTGTTGTTTTATTTTTATATAAAAAAGTGCATTTGGATTTTGTAGCAGTTCAGAAGATGAGCCAGACTGGACAGCATGAAATATCTATTAATAAAGGATGAAAAGAGATACTGGAAATATAACAGAAGGAAACCTTATTACAGAAAACTGTTGAGATTCTCAACTGTTGTTGAGAAAAAGCAATCATTTTGGCAAGAGAGGTGCACTTCCTATCAGACTTGTGCCTCATAGAATATGTGAGCGACTTGGAAGACGAAATACAGATTGAACAAAAAATGTTTAGGACTAACTTGAATATGTATCACTCTGATGAGATTTTCAACATGAACAGTGCATTGATACTTCGAAGACTAATTTAGCTGACTAGTCATGGTAACCTCTGTCTGTATAGGCTCCAAAGAGATGCAATGAAACAGTGGTATTAAAATGTGACCATTTCTTTCTACTTATTATCTCTCTCTAAAATTGTAATCACAACATTTAGAGAAAGAAATGCTGTCTGAGAGTCAGATGACCAGACAACAGAAGAGAACAAACTTTGTTCTGATCAGTGCATTTCTGGAGAAATTTCAGGAGAAATACAGCAGTATTCTCAGTTGTGGAATCTTGACAAAAATTCCTATTGCGCCATGGCAGAAAGCTGCAGGCAACAAAAGTCCAGTAGATACACAAGATACTGTTTCTGTTGACTTCCTTCCAGCAATGATAAGAATGTATTATCCCTTAGCTCAAACTCCTGTATCAAATTAACGATTCAGCCAAATGTAGAACTTTCCATTGTCTTTCCTTGAAAAAAATAAATATGCTACAGATTTAAAAAAAAAATAAAAAATAAAACTTTCCTCCAATCCACAGGTATTAGAGATTATGTCTTTCTTAGTGAGTAGCGTGGAATAATAATCATGGATCTACGGACTAAAACTGATGGTATCTAGGACTCAAGACCCCAGGGATTTTATTATTTTATTATTATCAGCTTCAGTTAATCTGGTCATATAGGTTGATTATCCATTATTGGCTGAAGGCTAAGATGTTGAAGTGCATACTCCTGTTGATTTTTGTATGACAGGAATCCATAACGTATGTTGCCATTGGATTCAGTCTTATTTTATTTTATTTTCAGAACTTCCTGCAGTTTTTTCACCTCTGAAGTTGTGAGCAGCTAAGAGAGTATCTGTATTTCAAGGAAATGGCAGGATAATTCTAACCTCTAATTAATGTTTAGTTATAGACAAGCCATCAGGCAGCAATTTTGCAAGGCCGTGTTCTCTGACTGGCTCATCAGACAACCAGAGCATGGGATTTGCATACTGCAAAACTGACAAGAAATAACTGTGACATAATTATGCAGATCACACACCAGAACTGAGCTGAGCAGAGGGAACTGAAGAGCTGGGAAGAAAAAAATAAAAATAAATACCCTGCAAAAAATATTAGTGATTGCCAAAATTCCTGTCAGTCAGTTTAGGCAATCTCATTCAGACAGAAAGTGTGTTTATAGTTACAGCCTTTTCCGCTGGTGAGGTACTCAGCAATAATAAAAATGTTTGAAATAATTCTGCTGTGTTCTCAGCAGCCTGTGAGCATTTGTCAGTTAGTTAAGAAGCACAGATGCTGTTTTCAGTTTATTCATTCTTCCATTTTCACCAAACGTGACCAATTTTCATGTCCTATACATACCTACAGAACACATGGCATATATTATTTTATCAGGCAAAATTTGGAGATTTTGGCTGGGGATGGTGGGCTGTGGGGCTGCAGGGTTGGCCTCTCTGGGAAGAGACCAGGGTCTGTCCTGGACACAGCCAGTTCCAGCCCGCTCCAACCAACCTACTACAGACAGAGCTGCAGCCACCAGAGGAGTTTGTGGTGCCTCTGAATCACTCAGCTGTGCCTCTGTTAAAACATATTTAGGAAAAGGAAGTAAGCACCAAGAATGGGAACAACAAGGCCAGAGCAAGAGGAGACCTCACTGAAGGAGGACATGGGGAAAAACATGCGCCGAAGTAGCTGCCTGAGCTGAGGCTGGAGACAGAGTGCTCACCTTAGCAGGCACAGAGAGTTGGGACCCTGAAGGGCCCATGGGCATCACGGGCGATTGACCCAATCTGCTGGGCTGCCCTTCTCTCACCAAAGGGACAGAACATAGTCTGTGGCAAGGGCACTGGAGAACAAAAAAGCTTGAGTGTGTGGAGTTGTTCAGAGGGAAGCAGGGAAGGGGTTCCTAAGGGTTGGTTTGTTAATATTTTTCTTCAGTACCAGAACCAGTAATTAATTGTCAATTGGCAAAGAAGTTATGTTGAAAGCACCCAAACCAATATGCTGATTTTGCCTGTGAGAATTATATAGATATGTTATATCTTGGTATTAGGATTGTCACATGAGCATATCTGCATTTACTCCTGGCTGCTGTATGTTCAGTTTTTCAGAAAGCAAAACCAAACTAAAGTGAAAGCAAATCAAACTAAACTTCCTAATCCTTACAATATGGGTTTCAGGCCTGATCTTTCTCACTTGGAATTAAATGAGGATTTCACCAATGGCTTTGAAGTAATGTTATGTAGTTCATTATGTGCAATAGAACCGAATATTCCTTTTTTATGTATTGTTTAGATACACCTGAAACCAGCAAGTGCTTTTAATTAATTGAATAGTTCTGCATTACCTGTATACTCAAGATGAAATCCAGCAGCTGAAACACTGATATCAGACTGAAAATTTAGGTACAGATTATTTGATGTGCTGTTGAGAAGTGGAGGTATGGTTGTTCCTGAAAAGAGAAATCAAAATATTCTTGAAATGCACAGAAACTGACCTAAATACTTATATAGATTTGTGTGTTTATAAAAAAAAGAAAAAGAG
>VXBW01008982.1:0-23475 GCA_013400375.1 Thinocorus orbignyianus | reverse complement strand
AGGGTTACCTTCCTCTCACATTCTACTGGCTTAACTTCACACCTGAAAACAAAACATTTGTATGGAATGTTTTCATTTCTGAAAACAGACCTTGTAGCCTAATTAGGCAGACTTGGAGATGAAAAGATAAACTTTCTTTTTTTCAGTATGTTCATGGTGTACTCGTAGGCAAGAATTAGGTCAGAGTATGAAATCTATGCTCCAAACACACACTAAATATTTCACATTTACACAAAAGATGTGTCTGTCACACTCAGTTTTGGTAAAGAAAATCTTAAAAATAATACTCATTTGCGTAAATTGTCTGTGTTAAGAGGGAGAGAGAATATATTATTGCTTTTTTTTTTCTTTTTTATTTACAACATCTTCTTTCCGTAAGGCAGAATTTGCCCTGAACAGGTGTGGGAGATCAAGACTTTGCTGATTTAGCAAGGAAGCTGCATGAGAAGAAAAACAGGAATGTGCCTCCTTTCTATAAATAGCTAAATATGCCTGACATGATGTGATTGGAAGCACATGGCACCACCTCCTGGGGTACAGCCTCTCCTGAAATGCATCGCTCAACGGAGAGGAGTTTTACTCCCTGCCAGTAAGAAAGATTTTTTCAATGCCAGTTCTTGTTCCGGTCGGCAAGGCTTGAGCTCAGCCGCAGCATCCAAGGTGGCTCAGTACAGGGCACACGCAGTTCCTCTGGTTTCTGGGATGGCCTAATTGTCTAAAACAGTCAATTAGAGGCAGAGCTGATTAGGTTGGCTCTCTCCGCACCAGGGACAATATTTTCACACTTTTGTGAATACCTCCGAAGACGCCAGCTGGCTCCCTTCTGACACAAATATACTCTGCACTGAGGTTAAATTTTTTGTCACTGGAAGAACACGCCTCAGTGGTCTCAGATAAGAACCAGGGCTATCACCTTTAAGTAGCCGCATTTGAAACTGAACTGGCTTTCAAGACTCCCTTGCAGAAATGAGATGTGCTAGCCTTCACAAACAGCCCAAGAAACAGATAACACATTGAAGTAATAATTTTGAACTCAGTAGGTGGTATGTTTTCTTTCAAACGTCCTTAAGCCTAAAATATTAAGCTTCCCACAATTAAAAAAATTATTCACACTTTCTAAGCAACATTCTGAACTTTACGTTCAAGAAAATTCCAGATACATTTCCAAGCTCTAATTATGCTTCAAAACATTCTTGTAAAGTAGACCGCAAATATATACAAGTAACTTCTAGTTACACTGTTCAATGTACTGCAAATGGCATGGCATGATAGAGCTGCACAAGTGTCTAGAACTAGGGGGCTGGAGAAGATAAAATCAGGATGGAATGCATCATTTAGGGAGGAGAGTTTCTCAAGCCAGAGGACTGCTCAAGTTGAGCTGGAGTCTGCTTGACAGATATTGTATAGCTTTTCCCTCCCCAGTTCCCAGCATTGAGAGGCATAATAAAAGAACACTTCTAACTTCATAACAGAGATGGGTCTGGCACTCTGCTAGCTACTGAGGTCTCCCCAGGACACTATGAGAACATCAGTCTCTGACTAATAATTTTCTGCTGTGACATCTATGCATCTGGGAACACATTGCTGAATTTTCATAATTGTGAAATACATTCTTGTCTTGTGTATGGATCAGCGTGCTCAACATGGCAACTGTTCAGACTTTCAGTCCTCCATGATTTGCTCTTTTCTGCTATTTACTCCATCCCTATCTCATGCTAATAATTGTTGTAGATATTAAAAAAAATACATTGTTGCATCTTTCAGAAAATGATCAATGTCAAACAAATAATTTTGCTGACAAAAAGTGATATTGCTTATATGAGGGTCTCCAATACTTGAAGGTGGAGTAAGAAGAATAAGATTAGGATATAACAGAGATTTGATCGCTGTCATCTCAACAAGATGTTGACAGCTAGAATAAATAACTTCTGCAGAGCAACTTGTTAAACTGGGTTAAAAGAGGATCTGCAATGATATGGCCCACTCTAACACCGCCTGCCAATCAGATTATATTTTATTACTCAGCTGAACTATATAGCATGATTCAGTTTGTGCAAAACTGAAGGGGGTCACAAGACACAAACACTCATATTTCCTCAAGGCATTTTGGAGTAAAAACGTGGATGAGAACAAGAGCATGCTCATGTCAGGAGGAAAGAAAAAAGGCTTCATGTGAGTCATTTAGGGCTAGAAGAGTGCCGGTTTAAGGCTATGTGGTCACACTTTGCCATCCAGAAAATGTTCTCCATGTTCCTGTGGCACACATCAGGAAAACCTCTGAAAGTATTAGATATAAATCATCACATGCTACTATCAAATGTCCTTGAGAATAAGCCATGGGGCATCACCAGCTGCTACAAGCAAGTAAAAGTCCCTCCTGAAAATTGTATGAACCCTAACCCTAACCCTAATCCTAATCCCTAACCATCACCCTAAGGCTAACCCATAACCCTAACCCCAACCCTAACCCTAACCCCTAAGTATGAAAAACTTGCAACTACCGAAACAAACCCACGCAAATGGCCAATAAGAAATGGATAATGTCGGTCAGAAAAGGGTTGTGGACCCAGAACTGGCATGTTATTTTCATAGCAGTACTAATGCTAGTGTTCTAAACAAATTATACTGTATCTTGTACTTTGGAACATAACATTTAATTTTAGAATACCTACTTTTATAAACTGACAAAGCATATAGCTAAAAGGAACTACTAGCTCTTAAGCAATCTTTCAATATGCAGCACTGTGTAAAGATGTATTTCTACATTATAGTCAGAGCACCTCGGTTTTCTTGCTTGTAGCAGGACGCAAAAACGTTCTGCAAGTGTTTTCTCCTGCTTTCAACTTGCTGTATCGTTTCTCTGTATTCTTTCAAGACAACTTATATGTGGACAGCAGAAAAAAATGCAGACTTTTGACAATATCCTTACTGATTTTAGGTTCAAAATCAAAATCAGCACTCTCCTCTTAGTATCACCTCTTTCAGAGGAGAAATTTGCCCTTTCTGACTCAGCATCTTTCTGACTTTGGATCCAAAAAAAGGCCCCACAAAGCCCAAAGCTGTAGGAGAAGCTCCCTCTTCTACAGCAGTTTGGTGCTCAGACACTTCCACTGAAAGCAAAAGATTAACTTCTGGTCAGTGCGGCAGGCTCAAATCCATTTTTCATTTTTTTGAGGAACTGCTTTTCTGACCGCAGTCTAACTTGTGTTTCTCTAAAGGTGGTCCTGTGAAGCTGTTTCACACACACAGCTGTACATATTTTTTCATTAATTCAAATACCTGACTGTCTTGTCTCATTGCTATTTAGCATTCCACTGGCATTTGTGTCAACGCCAGTGTTTTTAGCAATGATTTTGTGTGTAATCATGGATGAAATAATTAAGTAGTAAGCAAGCAATGATCTGTGAGGAAGTTCTTGTAGAAGCACAACCCAGTCACCACCGCTAATAACCTGTGGACAAACATTTTAAGAGATCAGTCCTTGAAACTATTTGATAGGTGCTCTGCTAATAGAGTGCTATTTTAACATTTTACATGTGAACATTTCATTTTTCCACCTGTGTTTCTGGCCCGTCTGAAATATCTGCCAGCTGAAACAGCACAAGAAAACTTAGAATGGCAGAAAGAATCTGTATAGTTTAATGAGGTTCCCACCAGATATGGGGCTGGTAGTATCTCTGTTACTGAGGCAGATTAAAATAGCACAGAACTTGACCTGATTGTTTCATCTACCATAAAGCCAAATCTTTACCAAATTTATTTGTTACTGTCAGCTATTTCATTTTGGTTGCATTTTCTTTCTCTTATCATAACCCATTCACGTCAGAGATGGGGTCTTATGCTCACAAAGTGCATCATGTGCTTGAAATAAAACTACAAAATCAAGGAAAATACTTTCCTGCTGTTCTGCTCTGGGTTGAAGGAAAAGGGAGGTGAGATGTGGAAGGAAATAGCTTTTCCAGTGACTTTTGTTTCTCTCAGATCACAAAACAAAAGGGTGGGTTAGGAAATAAACAAAGGGTTTAAATGTTGACGGGTAAGTGCAGAAAGTATTTTCTCCTATGAACCTGCACAGAATGTCTTTGAAATCTCTCACTTTGCTTTATATTGGAAACAAAGCTTATCCCCTATTAACAGTCATGCTGGCATTAACTTTGGGATGAAAGACTGAGAATTCTCCACTGTCTCGGGGAAGTTATTAAGATTCACAGTCAATCTTAGCAGGAAAGGAAAACAACTGTGAGCAGCAGAGCTGAGGCTGCTCTGGACTCTGGGCTGTGGCCTGGAGACAGCACGTTCAGGGCTGGTGTGCTTGTCTGTCACCAGTAAGTATCCTAAGGGACTCCTGGGGAGCAAATTTAGGACCAGGATATGGAAAGAAAAAACCTGTTTATGGAAAGGACAAGTAACTCCCAAGGACTTAACACTGAATTTCTGAAAGTTTGCACGCTGTTTTGACCTTTCCCATAGAAAGTTGGAGGAATACACCTTGTTTGATAACATTTTGTTTCTGTAGGAAGGCAATTCAAGAACATAATTTTTCTGATGGCAGGAGATCCCAGTCTAAGTTCATCCTCAGCTCAATATTGTTCATAGGCTAATAACGTCTACAAACTTAAAGAGTTCTTTTTTTTCTGATTTTTTCTTTCCCTGTCACACTCAAGGAAAAAGATCACTTTGCATCTCAGCCTGTACATTGTGAGACTTTCCAAATCAATACTTCAAGTCTTAGGCTTTTACTCCCTAGCTGTCTTCCCAGTGGCCTTTCTCCATATGTGCTGTTATGTTCAGTCACCACGTTTCTGAAAGCTTAACATCTAACAACAACAACGAATCAGTTTTATCTTACAAGTGCATGATTTTGCCATTTGTATGATTAATTTAAAAGCAGTTCTTAAACTCTAGTCTTCAAGGTCATCACAAAACGTCCTGCCATGACAAGTCTTTTTAATTTCATGTCATCAGCAAATGCCATCAGTGTGCTCCTGTTTTTTATATGAGGATCATTAAGAAAATATTAAGGAAGATCTGTGCTGCAGATGGACCTAATGATCTCTCAGGTATCGTACCTCTTCCTTGAAAATTAACTTTTGCCATCTCCTATTTGTTTCATTTTTACTTCTGAGGTCCCCCGTTCCCCTCACAGAAGAAGAGGCAGTAAACTGGATGAGCAATGGGGGATGTTTTTGCAGCAGACGTTCTGCATTTATTAATAGTTTTCTTCTTATCTTACCCTGCAGGAGCAAAAGTAGTTTAGGGTAACGTTTCTTAAGGAAGTGAGGCATTTAGAGGATGAGCAACTTGCTTCAGGGAAGGAATTCAGTCTACCCAGATGTTAGATATAGCCTAGATCTCCTGAGGCAAAAGCCCTGACCGAACCAGCCACACCACCATGCCTTGCACTTCAAATAAATGCATCCCTGAGAAGAACAAGTTTCAAGCTAATGTTAGACATGGATCACAAGCTGAGTGTCAGGGATGATCAAGTTCCACAAAATGTGATGTATGAGGCAAGAGCAAATGAACAAGGATTATCTAACCCAGACAACGATGGAATAAATGATAACAGTCCTCAACACAACTGCACTGAGGAAGGGAGGAATCTATGCAGGAGTAAATAGGAAAAGAAATAATGGACTTGAATTGCTGCAGGAAAGTTTCATCACATGTTAAAATATACATCGGATATGTGTGTACAGAAAAAGGGATAAGAATAGAATGGCAAGGAAATTTGCAGTACCTCCGCTATTGGAGATCTCTGAGAACAGATTAAGCTAGTCTTTCTCAGGAAGGGCACTGTTCTTGCTGATTTTTCTTTGGGGACAATGACGAGAACATGTTAGCCTTGGGGAACCTTCCAACCCAGTGACTCTGCAGAAAAGATCGAGGAGTCTAGAAAAGGGCTGGCTTTTCTTGCATTTGCTCATCCATCCTTTCTCTACCTACAGACTCTCAACTAAGAAAATATTTAAGTTACTGAAATAAATTCAGCTTTAACAAATTTAGAAATCTAGGTCTTAAACTCGGTATCTCTTGCTTTGATGAGAAAACATATTTTAGTGAAGGCCAAAATAAAGTTGCAGGAGCAACTCCTTTTTGTATGTAGGTGCATAAATAGGTCTTTTTCATTACATAAGGTACCAGCTGGAGTTCATTTTGTTTCCTAAAAACTCTAGGATTTATTATATTTATCTTGACAGATTACCATTTTGATACTACTACTTGCTTCCCCTCCCTCAACATTATTCAAATGAAAGACAGGAATTTTTTTCTGACAAATTTCCCGTCACAGCCTGTGTTCTTCCTCTCTCAATTCGTTTTCTGGATAATTTTAGCTGGCCTTTCTAAAATGGCCTTTATTACTATTAATCTTTGTCTTCCACAGTACCTAATAACATAAAGCTATCATATACAGGAGTTTGTATGAAAACCTTTTATATCTAAACTCTATAATCCGACTATAATTAGAGCCAGCAGATGATTTTTTATCTCTGTCTGCCACTAGTTTTGCCATTCCCATTTAACCAATTTGCAGTGTCTCTGGGCTGCCAGCTGGGGTGGGATGGGGCTGGGGAGGCCCTGGCTGCATTGCCTCGCTCACACAGCCCTACTAGTCCCGCCGTTCAGGCAGACGAGGAAAGTGTAACTTGGCCTTTCTACAGGAAAACAAGGAGCAAAGAAACGAGAACCAGACCAGAGACTTTTTCTTCACCCTGCGGTTTATCTGTGCCCTGCTCCCATTCAAATCCTTTTCACTGTAATGTTCCGCAAAAATATTACCATTTCTACATTTTCACTTTGGAATTTAATGAGATACTAGTTTTGGGATAGTAAAATATTTTAATCTAAAGACATTTTCTAGAAAACAGTGGAAAAATCACTTTTTGTGGAAGATGTTTGCAATTTTATTTATTTCTTTATTTCTAAGAAAATATAAACGTTCCAGTTTACTTTAAATTGGTTTGGTTTTCAGCTGTGAGCATGTTGAAGAAAATCAGTTATGGATGCACTGGTAAGCTGGGAAGGGCCCAAAAAAATGACTGAGGAAAATCCAGGATAGAGGAACAAGGATGAAAATAAACTAAGAAAATTTGAGCTTGCTGTAAGTAGTATATCCTTCTAATACACAGGAGACAACATTTAGAGTAGGGAAACATCAATGGTCTAACTACACAAAAGAGACGCTAAAGGGGATAAGTGATCAACTGATCAACCTGGGGAAGGACAAGATGACACTGGCTTAATTTGCAGAAAAGAAAATTTAGATTTAAGAAAACCTTGGTAATTATAGCAATAGAAAATTACTGTTATGAGCAACTCAGAGAGACGGCAGAATTCACAAGGGAAAGTTTCCTGAATGGCCTTGGTGTGTTCAGTTCAGCCTCCTTATGGACAGATAACTGGACCCAGCCCTGTGTTTCTCTGAACGTCCTTCCTGAAGAGTCTTTCTCAAACTTTCATTTCAGGACAAATTGAAATATTTAATATTTGTCTAATGAAAAGTAAAAATCTGCAAGAGTTCTTCTGAAAAACAGATTGTTTCACTTTTTGCAGGAGTTTTAATGGGCGTTCTCTTTCAAAACGTCTAATTTAATTTAATTCCAGGAGGAGACAAAAAGAGACCTCTTAAAATTTCAGTTTGGGAGCCTTTTTATCCTGGGCTATAAATGGAGGTGAACTTCCCTTTCTGGATTTTACTGTCATGTGAGCCTGGGAATGCACCAGATATTTAACTGATCAGCATAACAAAGTGCATTTCTCTTAGTCCTAAAACATCCATAGCAGGAAGAAAGTCTTGAGCCACTTAAAAGCAGCATCTCTTCCAATCAGGCATCCCCTCAGCCGATTCAGAAGAGATATAAAATCCATCAGCACAAGGAAAAGGCCAACCAGTTGGCCACCTAAAATGAATGGAGAGCTGCCTGCTCCACAGCTGGAAGCACACACCACCATCATTTTGGAGACAATGTCAGGTACCTTAGGGGAGAGGTGAGAAAAATGAAACAAAATTAGATCGACTGATGATTTCTTCTGCTCTCTGCAGAGTAATTCCCAGGAATAGTAAGGAGTCACCCCAGAGGGGAGGTTTTCAGCTGCTGTGTGTGCTGCAGCTTGGCACTTTGTGAGTGTGCTCTTCCTCCCGGTGCCTGCTGACAGGTCTGGCCCTGCTACCATCTGGCTTGCAAAGTAATGAGACCTAATGAAATGGAGCTTGAGGAAATTAACATTCTTTCCTTAAACTATTAATAACTGGAAAGTGTTGATTTTGGTGACAGCTAGATACTTTATAGTGAAGCAGATCGGTTAATTAGAACCTTAGTAATGAAGGTTATATCAGATATGTGTATACCTTTGAAACATATTTTTAATAAGCAGAATTTGGTTTTTTTCACAGACTTAAACAGTCACAGAAATCGCTATGTGTGAAAAAGTCAGCAAAATGAAAAAAAAAAGAATTTTCTTCAACTCTCTATTGCTGCTTTTTTACTATGCACAAAGTCTGTCTATTTTGAAGCTGGCCACCGGCTGAAAGCTGCCAGCATACAAGAGGAGGCGATGGGCACATGCAGATCTCTGCACCGCTAACACTTCACCTAATTTTCGGGGCCTTGAGCTCCATCTTCACAGCCTGGATAAGCACATGGATGGCCACCTTGCTTAATAAGGAAAAACACTCCCCTGTACTTGACTAAACTCCCGTCATGAGCAGGTTCATTTGTGTGCCTCTGCTGCTGGCAGACGCAAGACCCAGCTGACCTGCAGGCATTTCTTAATTATATTAAAGCAGGTAATCTTATTAATGCAGGGAAAAGCAACCAGTTTATAACTCTGAACTGGCTTTCTTTGAGTACAGTGGGCTCCAGAAGATGTAGTGTTGCCAGAAAAGATTTGTGGGAGGAATTGTCCATTTCCAACCTTCCTTTTTGCCCCCATCCCCTCCCCCCACCCTGAGCTATAGTACAAAACTGCCATTTGTTTTGAAGAGTTTTGCCTGATTTTCCTGCTGATTTTCTTTCAAGCTGTGACTCACACCACTGGTGTCTTGGTAGAAGACCATGGCTGTGATTTAGAGTAGGGTTAACACTAAGCAAAGCCCACCATGGGCTCTCAGAGTGTAGTTCCAGAGCACTTACTTTCAGCTTTGCAGCAACCCTACAATGTGTGTAGTGTTGTGTACGTAATACCTAAATCCTGCAAGTGATACTCAATGGAACAGTACTGCTGACAGTAGGCATCTAAGTTTAGCACCAAATTTGAAGGCTGGCACACAGCCACTAACACAGTACAAAACTGCTGCCCAGCACTCCTACGGCAACAGCCACAGCTGAAGACTGTCGTGCACCCACCAATTTACAATAACACGCCTGAGAGGTGTTCCTGCTGTAGTCTTGATAGTCAGTGAAAAAGAAAACAGGGAAAAAAAGCAGCTTCCATTTCTAAAATATTTGCAGACTCCATTCAAGCTATTATAGCTATACTAAAACTGGCCTTGAAAATTTTACAAACGCTACTCATGTGCACGAAAAAATATTGTATTACATACTAAATAGAGTATTGTTGATGCATTCAGAAATACTCTGAAAAATTGCATAATTTAATAAAAATGAATAAATAGATTAGAGAACACTTAAAGAATTACATGCAATGCTATCTGATGGCTCTTTTGTTCTGCTTCCACTGAATCTTTGCACATCCATTGAAGGTTACCGTTGCCATCTAAGTTGCATAACCCAGCGTGAGTAAACAGAAATGATTTATTTTGTGAATTTCCAAGTTCAGAACTTGTGTACTGCAACATTTAGCCTTGTCATTGATTAAGCTGTTTTATAAAGTATTTCATTAATTTTACTTTGTTATATAATTTATTAATTTTAAAGGATTTTTTGCCATGTGTTTTCATAGTTCAATAAAAAATGAACAAGTTGAAGTGGAAAAAGATATGGAGAAGAAGGCTTGTGCCTTTAGGGACTGACACCAGTTATTAGACACATATCTTAAGGAATCTGAAATTCCTCCTGGCAGGTGTATCATAAACAGGGAGCTGCAACTTATGCTCTGATGGTGCTGAACTACTCGGCTATTATAATTAAACTTACATTAAAAAACCCTCCTGCTGTTCCCCTTGCCTTCTGGAAAGGCTAGCAGTTTTCTTCAAACAATTATGACAATATTTCTAACACCTCTGCATTCATTTTCAGGGTTTTAAAAAAATCACATCTTCTTTTACATGGCCAGACTGCAAATCCAGAGAAGGGGGAAGGGATCACAGGAACAGGGAACAGCATTCCCCATCAGAGGTGGGGATTGCTGGGAAGAGCAAGACATATGTAGGACTGATCTCTTCTTCTATTTTTAAGATGAAGTGAAATAGCTACACAACTGTCTTGGTAAAAGGAAAAAGAAAATCCAAACAAGGAAAGTATGTAAGTAGTACAAGACCATAACTTTCCTGGCTCGGCCAGAGATGCACGAGCTGTTGCCATAGGTAAGTCATGGGGACAGCAAAGTTAAAGGTCAAGCTTCTCCAGGAGGTGTGACCACTCTGGTCTCTTTCCCCAGCAATCCCAGTCTCCAGTTTCAAGTTCTCTCCCAGGCTGCTGTACCCAGTCCCCCACACCTCTGCTGGCTCTGGATTTTTCTTAGCCTGGTTCATACTTCATCAGTACATTGCACCCCTTCTGACCCAGTTCCATTTTCCTTCTTTCAGCTTTTCTCTTCCTCTGGGTTTTCACCTGCCTGCAGCCTTGTTTACTCACATATGTTGCATACGCCAGAGTATGCGTATTGTGATTGAAATTGTCAGGTTATTTACAGACTACATTTTAATAAACCCCTACTCATCCTATGCCAACTGAATTTTCAAATT
Organism: Thinocorus orbignyianus; assembly: GCA_013400375.1. Taxonomy (NCBI): domain Eukaryota; kingdom Metazoa; phylum Chordata; class Aves; order Ciconiiformes; family Thinocoridae; genus Thinocorus; species Thinocorus orbignyianus. The sequence goes on along the minus strand of VXBW01008982.1, from coordinate 12,608 downwards.
ATAATTTGGGCGAAAGTTTGACACATACGAATGGAGGTTTCTCACTCCCCCATGTTCCTGCTAGGGGCACTAAAAGTTTTAAGCCCCTCAAATGTATTCATTTGTGTGAGAGAGCAAACAGTTTTTCTCTGCAAACAGTTTTTGGCTGAATTTTCCAAAAACTGATTCTCCAAACAAAAGGTCATAGACAGAACACTTTGAGCACTTACAGCATTGCAAAGTTGTAAGCAACCGAAAAGAGCGGTTAAATAGGAATCAAATCTTAGTCAGAGGCAATGCTGGGATCCTGATTGTAATATGAACACATGCCTGAGCAATATCTATATAGCATCCTATCCACCTGCTGCTTCAAGAGGAATTCAGTCTATGTCAGAAAACGCTAGCACCTTCTAGTCTTCTCCAGCCAAACCTTCCAACTGTAAATTCCCAAAGTGCACAGAAATATTTATAACTAGTATTCATATTGCTAATTGAAATATTAGTAGGAGATACCAGATGCTTAATGTATCAAAATACTGACTTTCATTATTATTGGTTGGCAGAGACTTCAGGGTTTTTTTTAATTTTTGTATAAATTTTGTGCTCTTAAAAGCATACTAGTGGAGAGTTAGAGAAGCAGAGCTCTAAACACAAATTCTAACTCTATGCTCTTCCCCTGCCTTTCTAAAAGCCTGAACTGCAGAGCCCAAGATTGGGTTTGGTTCCCTGGAAAGGACTAGCATCATAATTTGACTTTTTCCAAGTTCCACTTCTCAGCTGTGCAGGAAGAACACACCGGATATTCGAAATGACTTGTGTTATCCGTATGGCTAGATGTGGAGCAAGGAGAATGAGAGAAATGGAGAAAGAAAATCTTGGGCAGCCCTGAAAGATATTGTTTTAAGGAGACTTAACTCCATCCCTTGAGAGTGAAGACATGTTCTATTCTACACATTGCCACTTTCTTAATTGCATATGCAAATGATTAAGAAGAACCGCTACTAGTGTTATGACCATGAGTAAAATTAACGTAGGGTCTCACTGCTTCTAAAATTATTTGCAATATTATTACATGTATAACGTTACATGTGTATTAAATTAAATAATAATGGCCATTTAATTCATTTTACACAGTACAGGAAAGGCAGACACAATTTCGTTATTCTCCTCAAGCAGCCTGACAAAAAGATAAGCCTCCTTTTGGAAATATTTAGTATATAGAATTGTAATCAATCTTGTAGTACCAATCTTGCGTTACTAGGAGGACCCATTAAAATTTAGATGTTCCTGTCCCAGGCCTTGTACAAACAGAATGAAAATGGGGACACACAGCAAGCAGAAATTAGGACTTTAGTCTGAGACAAAAGTCAATCTGTGGTAAGGTAAAGAAAAATATCATTCCTTAGAGAGTATATTAGAAGCTGAACTGCCCATTGCCATGGCTAACATGCTGTGATTTCAGGACTGATCTTACATTAGCACTTTCTTAACTTTTCATTTGATCAATCCAGATGTTTATGTTATGTACTTATCATAGTGGTGCCCAGGAGAGCTGGAGGCTAACCACAGCCTCAGTAGCTTGCCTTTGGATATGCACATGGCACAATGTGCACGGCACAATCAAAGAGCAGAGATTCATTCTCAACATCCTATTAGTATAAGTTAGATGATGGTTGACTCTCACTCAGATGTGATGCTAGAGGGGGTATAAGATACTCCAGTATCTTATATCCCAAAACTCCAGTGACAGTAGGGTGAACACTAGTGGTAGTGGGACTCCCCACCTAGTTTTGTCTCCAGGGTTCTGTGTTGGTGGGCTCCGCCGCACACCAACTGAGTGCTAGAGCTTACTGGAATGTTTCAGTCATGCAATTTGGTCCGAAACTCTAATTTGTCAAAAACAATTCATAGAGGGAAAGCATATAATTTCACGGAGGGACACGCTTCATATTTTAGCTAGACAGAATTTTTAACTGGAAGGGAGGATTTTCTCCCCAGAAGCAGTTATCCAAGGCAGAGAAACAGCAGTTCCTTTCTCCGATTTACATGAAATAGTGAGGTATTTCTGCCTGTGCTTCCCACTGCCTTTCTTAGCACCCTAAGTGCTAGTAACTGCTTCAGGATGGTTCAGTTTATTCTTCAGTATTTCGGGTGTTTCTTATTTCATGGTGCCACCTAAGGGCTATCTTTTTTTGCAGCCAGAGTATCTGCCAGCTACCCAGACTTACTAAGACCTTCAAAACTCTACCATCAGGTTTTATGCTCACAGTGCATCTCTAGGAGGTAGGGAAAAAAAGTAATATTTCCTATTTTCCTTAACTATGAACCAATGTAAGCCACAAATCCCAAGTAGATGTGTTAATTTATTCCCTCTTATCTTTTCTACTTACCTTAGTAATTTAATTAAAGTTGGTGGTTTGAAGATGAGAGCCAAAATTCAATAATCTTTTCACTGCTGTTATAAACAACTGCATGGACATTTCCACTTTCACATAAGTTAGTATCGTTTTTAATGCAACCTTTTCTGGAAAGTGAGGTTAGCAGACAATTTGTTAGCAAAACAGCAGCTTAACAGCTGGGGAAGGCTGATCATCAGCTGCCCTAATGCTACAGGGTCTGTCTCTGGCTGTTCTGCTCTTCAAGTATCATGCCTTCTTATCATGTCTTTTAGGAAAATTTCTAAGAGAAGCTTGCATCATATTGGATTAAATCAACTCCTGCCAGTTTTTTCTCACTATATTTAACAGCATGCTATTAATTAACTCTAAAGTATGAGAGCTCTGAGAGCTTCTGAGATGGAGCAGAGCAAGTTCCTTGGGGTAGAAGGTAAGGATTTCATTCTGCACAGCAACTCATGTCAGTGTAGAGTAGCTGCATTTTTGTAATTTTCTTTTCATTTTGCAGTATCAGACTCTGCAACCCAATTCTATAATTAAGTTCATGTTAACCAGATCAAATAATTACACAGACATAGGACACTGCTTAAGTTTAGATGCAGGATATGGTTGAGATGTACATACAAAATGTAGCAAAACGTAGAACACAAAACAAGGAAGTAACTCACAGTTAATGGGAAAATAAGGCTAGGGACACCCTTGAGATATGAGCTCGTCTCTTCCTTCTCCCTCAAGGCAGGATCAGCTTTGCCTTTCCTGTTTGCAGTAGCCGGGTGCAGAGCTCTGGAGGTGCCCGGGTCTTAGCAGAAATCAAAGATTTTAGTTTTATGACTTATCAGCCCAGACACACGGCGCCCTCCTTAGAGCTCCAACATGTGATGACATATTCTGCCACAAGTTATCCAGGGGTGCTGCTCTTGCCAGGTTTGCAATGGCTCTTGTAGCAGTGTTGGTGCTTGGTAGACTCTGCCAGTGCTGTGTTTTCCAATCACATGTAGTTATATCACTCCAACCTTGAGAGTTGAATTCGACTGAACAGCAGCTCACACTCCTGGCTTCACCAACTCAATTCTCTACAACTGGGTGCTTTTTAACCATGATTTTTGCTCTTTCCTTTGTTCTATGTTCTTTTTCATCCAGGCAGTTCTCCGTAGACCAGTTACTGCCAAAGAAACTTTGCTCAGATTGTGGCAATTCCAACCCGTAACAAAAAATCTTCAAAAAACTAAAAATGTGTAGAACTTATGTCTCCAGTGGGGTAATATGGGCCCTGAAAGACCAAAAGAAGTCTTTATTTTAAGGCAGCATGTTATACGATTTGTTCCAAGAGCATTAACATCATACATCTTGAATACGTTTTAAAATATCACACTCTCTGAACTCTTAGCTACATTTGAGCACGTAATGATGATGCCAATATTTTGTAAGTTATTATAAAAATAAATTTCAGGGTAATCACTGACAACCAAAATTTCATCCTGCTGAGTTCACTACATTGTTTTGGGAAGAAAATTCTTCCAGGCAGTCATGTCTCAAATGCACTGTCTAATTAATCTATTAATATTAAAGGCAAACAGTTGCCAATCTTGCAGTGCAATTTCACCCCTTGTGCATTTCCTCTATAGCAGATCCATTATTCCAATTAAAGTCTTTGAGTTTTTGCAATGATTTATTAATCATTATTTGTAATGCAGCCATCTGGGTTGGAGCCCCAATGAACTACACATATACCAAGGTTATTGCTAGGTTTCATAGCTTTTAATTAATGAAAGGAATGGGTTGTGGGAGACAGGATACTGTAAACGTATTTTTAGTTGTACTTTTTAAAATACAGTGTGGTCAAGACACAAATTATTTGTGTGAGGAACATCATCAAAGTTTGTACGACTTCATATACCAGTATGTAGTCAGTAGTTTTTAAACATGCTTCTGTCAACGACAGGGACTCCCAGATGTTCATACTACATCCCAGGTTTAAAAGTAATTTATAAATGTTTAGTTAATGTGGAACAGAAAATAAATTTATCAAGTTCTTCAATAGCTACACAGAGAAAGAAGTTTCCATCTGGTACAGCCCAGTGGTTCCCACTGAAGCGAGCCAACAGAACATATGGTTCCTTTTAGTGAGTACTTCACACTTTTTTGAACTTTTCCTTCCAAGGATGGGGGAAAAATAGGGAATGTCTCCCTGTTCCACCTATGTATTTATTATATCACTGACTGTGAAAGTCCTGTATATTAACTTCACATTAAGAAATTATTCTTAATGCATCTTTCCTGCTGGTCTTTACTAATTTGAATGACTATTCCATCTGTCACTGGTATACACTTCTTGAAACCACATAGTCACGGGCAAAATTAGAATTCTGTATGTTGTAGTTGAATTTGGAAGAAGTAAATTCCAAGTAACTAGTCGAGGGTACTGACAAGAAATTTCACAATTCCATACTGATGGTACATGAGACCACCAAATACCTGACTTTTGTGACAGTTCCCCTCCCAGGGTGTGATATTCCCTGGGATCATTACTGTTTTTCTTTGCAGTCCCAGCACAATTTAGTAAGTTCTGAGGCATATCTCCGTGCATTAGTGCTTTTTAAAAAATGTCAGAGTTTGATCATGATTTAAAATAACATAAATAATTCATTTAAAACTAAGTTAAAAAATTTAAAATTTGAAATAAAAGCATAAAATTGATTTAGCTAGAGTTAAAGCATAAGAGGCCATAACCAGTAACACAAAAAGGTCACAAATTTTTTGTTAATTTTTACTTCTTTCTTACGAACTTTGTGCTCTTCTGCTACTATTACGTGCATATCCCATGAGTTTCATTACTAGACCAAAGTATCCGAATCACATGAACACTAAAATATACTTCTAAACCTTTTGAAATTTTGTTTGAAACTTACTTTTCTCAAGAATGTCTATACAGTTATATGCAACAGAGTTAAAGACAAGGTAGATTTTTCTTGTGGTGATATTCTGAACCGAAGCTTTAGAGAACACTGTGTGTTACAGGATGTATGAGAAAGAGAAAGTTGTGATACTCTGCAAGACCTTTTTTGTTTCATTACCATCGCATCCAGATGCAGGGCAGCTGCTCCCAGCACCTCTGGCATTTACCCCTCTGGAAATCCTGCAGCCCAACGCCCTTCTCCGGGCTGCAAAAGAGGAATATGATACTGGGAAGCAGTGATGAGAACTGGCTGTTAGCAAGCGTGCTCTGAGCAGAGATTTGTTTTGAATCAGGTGGCAAAGTGTCTGTCTGCAAAGGAGGCAGGCTCTGCCGAGTCTGTGGGCAGACCTCGCTCAGGTGGTGGCAGGTTCCAGATTCTCCACCAGCTGGTCTGGAGGCTCTCCCTAGCCAGCGGAGGAGAGCAGCTCTTCAGCCAGCTTTTTTACACAGGAATGAAAAGGAAGAACACAGCTACTAGTCCTCAGCACAGAATAGGAAAAACCTCTTCTTTTCCTGGCTTAGATAAAACAAGCCTCTCCCAGGCTCTCACACATCTCTGTAGTGTGTGGTTGAGATCTTCCCTTTAATCTGTTTTTACCATTTTGTGGTGTGACGTTCCTCTTGCCTGGCAGTAAGACGAGTAATACACAAGATGCTGCCATAAAAGACAACCACTGAGTGTTTCCACCGCAGGCCTGTAGGCTGAAGGTGCAAACACCTCCTCTGTCACACCCCCTCGGAGCACGGTGTACTGCGCAGCACTAGTATTCCCTAGCAACAAAGTTCAAGGAAAAATCTTATTTTGAGATTGGAATTGGAAAGCACAGGGAGCAAAAAGTCATGAACAGATTGTGAAATAAGTCTCCCCGATGAAACTAAATACAATCATTTTTAAAAGACTGTTTGTCTGTTTATAGCAAATTCACAAGAGGAGGGCAGTTTTGGAGGTGGTATCGGTGGGGATTGACTCCTGCGGTACAGATGACTGGTCTATTTCATGGAATTGTGCACTGTATTTAGCAGAGTTTTAGGTTCCCTGGGGAGTAGCCAGTGGAGAGGGTGCATATGAGTGTGATTGTTGGGGATCTCAACACACCATATGTTCTACAGGATTTCCTAATTAGTAACACATATCTTAAAAGAAGCAAATCTATGACTTAGGAGTCCCAAGAGAAGTCATACCATTCCTCGATACGTCAGAGTGTTAGATTAACTTTTCCTTATGAGGCTGCTGTATAACTGATGCTGTGTATGATCCAGACACCTGGCTGTCTTTCAAAATTGAACAAAGCCTCTGCATGCAAAAATTAAATGGGATTCAGTCTAAAAGAAAAAGATATTTTCCAACTTTCCTGAAGGAGACATTACAAAAGATAAAAGTCTTCCAAGAAGGTGTGCCCTGTAATAGTCTGGATATGTAGGGCATGCAAACTAGTTGTCAAGGTTGAAAGAAAGTTTTCTTGAAAGAAGAGCACAAAAAGCTATCACTGTCAACTAAGAAAACTAGTACTGTTTCTAGAATATCAACATACCTATAGAAAATTATGTTTGGCTTAGGTTTTTTTAAGCCATGGGAAGGGAAAGAAAAAGGATTTGAAGATTTAGAGTCTTAACAGCAACTGAAAGGGAAGAAGGCAGCCCACTCAGCCCAGGTATTGATTGACTAAGTACCAGGGAAATTAATTGGAAAAACAGAAAGCCACAAAGGCAAAATCTTTCTGGAATTAAAGAAGAAAGATAATTCTTGGTCCAGAAAAAAAAGAACGACGTCCAAGGGGATGCAAATAGCAGCTCTGAGACTTATTCAGACATAGGAAGCAGGAGAGGAAAGACCAATGAATGAGAATTAAGAAAGCAAACATATTAAAAGGTCTCAGAGCAAATTTATTCTAGGGAATTCAAGGAGCTTAGAGACAAAGTGGAGACGGGTGATGAAAAGATGGCTAGGAAAAGATTGTGTTGTATTTACTGGGAGTACTGGTGCTAAAAGCTGAACTGACAGGCAGGAGGTGAGGTACTGAACAGAAGGAAGTGATTTTATGGCCTGCAGGAATAACTAGCCAGGGGAAAAATAATTCTTAATTGATGCAAGGTCTTCTAGTTTATTCAGAAAAAAAAATACAATATTTTTCCTGTTAATTACTAGGGACAGTTCTTGAAATGCAACAGCTTGTTTTAAAGAGCATATGGTAGGGGGTACTAGGCAAATGCAGCAGAAAATGTGTTACTAAAAGAAGAAGATCTCTTTTATATAAGGAGACATATGTAATCCAAATTTACCCACACCATATCATCAAAATGGGTATATTAAATCATGCTGTCTATAATATTAATATTCAGACTGCAATTATTCTGTAAGGTATATACAATCAGTTCTTTCAGATATCATATTAAGGGGCAGCTTGAATCTTAGATGTACAGAAAAGGATAGAGAAACGTAGCCAGGAGTTTGCCAAGATAAGTGATATCTAACCTAGGTGAGACAAGTAGTGTGTTAACCAAGCCTGATCACGTTGAGGCTAACAAATGGTCCTATAGTCTGGAAGCTTCTCGAAACTCTGCAACCGCTTGTTCCTTTTACATAAATATCCTTCTTCTGCCTTCCTCAAGCTCTTTTTGAATATGTGCTCATAACTAAATTTTATTTTTCAGTAATACTATTTTTACGGCATTAGGATTTACATATCTGCAACAACACGGTTCTCTTACTGTCTCATTGCCATCTTTTGTCAACTGCCTCCCAGTTTCATATTCTCTGGCACCGTGTGAAGAAGTTTCTGACCTTCCCTCTCCTATCTCCACCAGAACCCTTTTGTGGATGAGCCACAGGGGAGAAAACTGGCAGCACTCTGCACTTCACTCATAAAATCATTTCTGTTTAAAATAAAATTGGGTTGTTTTGGTTTTTTGGTGTTGTGTATTTTTTTTTTTTTAATAATGTCACAAATGAACCATGTCACAGAACGGATGACTGGATGACTGCCCATCTTCACAACATCCCTGAGTGGGAGGGATAGCTGAAAGAGGGTATGGGGGAGCAGTGCCTGACAGTGGGGATGGTGTGGGAGGACAGGATCCGACGGGGGTGGGTGGCTCTGGGGACAGGCATTCAGACTTCTATGTGTGTGAGTTGGGTGAAGTATGGTGCATGTGTGAGCCCTGGGTCAGTTGAGATGACTGAGGTGTGTCGGGGGTCTGCCTAGAGAGGGCAGGAGGGGCTGGCATGGCCTGCAGCTCAAGGGGCTCTGTGCTGGTAGCAAGTGTCGGCAGTAGCACCTCCAAGGAAAAGAGCTGTGCCAGCTGAGTGTTGAGGTCGACCTGCAGTCGATGTGACCTCAACTCTTTGTGTAGGTTGCAAAGGTGGAGTTGAGATGAAGAGCAAGGTCCCAGATAGATATGGAGCAACGGAGAACACTACTGAATGAGAGGACACCTTATAATTTTCATTAAGAAGTGCTAAAAAGGGAAGAGTGTTTCTTCCAGACTTAGAAAGCTGTTCCTTCTCTGGCCCCAGAGTTGAAAAACATATGTGAGATTCACAGATCAACACTCTTGTCACTTAAATCATCGCTTTAGGTATAGACTACCTGGTCTTTTTGTTTCTTTAAAAAAATAGTAGCAACATCATTCTATCAGATAGTCTGGTGTTCAGATCTAAGTCCTTTCCAGTATAAGGTGGATCAAGCTCATTTCCCAGCGGACAAGGCTCAATGCCAATCCCTATGACATACAAGGACGAGTCTCCTGACTGGCCCATGTTCCCTAGTGTGCAAAAACAGTGGGAAGGTTTCTAGGGTCAGAAGGAGAGACTATAGGAGAAAGTATGATGCTGTAGACATGTGAAAAATAGTATTCAGCTTGGAATCCTTGTCATAACATGAGTAAAAATGCATACATTAAAATATGTTAAGCAGTCATCACGGAGTCACACTGCGTTAAAAAAAATGATACAGTGGTCAAGAACTAAACCCCAGGAATCTGCATAAAAAGTAAATGAAAACCACCTAGAACCTCTGCATCCCTGTTTCTGAGCAGAAGATCTCTCACTGAAGCTAGCTACTCTACGTGCTGTTTTCATCTGCTGCCTCTGATGATGCCTCACATCAAAGCCATCTTTGCAGTTTCCCCTTTGGAATCCCATTTCTAGTCTCCCTCCAGCTGGAGCTCTAGGCTTTGCCTGTCTTTCAGAGCTACCTTCCATCCATTTCTAGGTCTTCAAACTCCTTTATGGAATTTATGCTCTTTCACATTTCCTGCGATAGATACTTTGACTTTTCTAGCTTTGGCATCACGACCTTGGAAAGTCACTGTCTTGCTCTTAATTAAAACCAACTCACTGAAGGTTCTGATCCACAGTCCCAGGTGGTTCCTTTCCCTTTCATTTGGTACACAGTTATTTTCCAGGTGATTAGTTAGGGTATTTTTAAGTGTTTTCCAAAAGCAATATTTGCTAGGTATGGTGCATTAAATCCTCCCATCACACACATACTCATTATACTTTTAAGAGAAAGTAATTATTATTCATGCTAGTTAAATTATTAATTGTAATTTTGAACTGGTCTGACACATTGAAAATAAACAGCTTGCTTTGTCCTTTACATATGTTTTAGGACTGCATTACTTAACACCCAGATGTAAGCCTGAGTAAAAATCAAAGAAACAGAAATCTGTAGGCAGATGTTGCCTTTCAGCATCTATTCTCACACTCAGTTCTGAAAATCTTTTGTGTGGAATTCGCTTTCCTCAAGATGATTCAGTTCAGAACCAATGACTCAGCATCAGCAATTCTCCCGGGGCAGCAAGGCAGAGTGTGTGTCCTTTGAACTGACTCTGGATCGTTGATCCCAATAGTCGCTCTCAGAAGGCAACAGATGGTGGACAGTATTACAGTAATAGGTTTATTGATTCCATTCCTTAAATAAAACATTATGAAGAACAGACTGTTGCAAAAGATCTGCAGCTTATCCGGCAGGCTTGTGGCATGCAACTCACTCTTGACATAAAATATGCATAGTACAAATGTCCTGGGAGTCTGGTTCTTGTCGTTGGGATTGTGTCACACGACAGGGGCAACCAAAGCAAATAGAAGGATGTATGTGAATAGGACATTTACACGGGTATGTGACTGAACACTAACGCTGAGTTCATTCCCTCTATGCCTGCTAAAAAGCAAAATGTTCATCTATACTTGACATTTAGCACAGGCTGAATATTTTCATATATTTATATTAATTTTCTATTTCTAGCAATTTCAGCTCTCGCTGACTATCTAGGTTCTCCTATGCCATTTCATGGCAAATCAAACTGGTTAGTCATGGTTTAAAGTTGCCCCTTCTCTGAAAGGAAATCTTGTACAATTAAGGATGACCACAAGGCGATTAAAGTACCTGCCACCTCTCAGCTGAGCTGAGCTTGCAGGCTGTGTGGTATTGGAGCCTGGTTTAGGTTTGGTTCAGGAGGGTTAGGAGGCACACAAGTGATGTGATTACCCAACCAGCTCTTCAAATGCAGCTCAGAGAGTTTGCAAAAATTGTCTCACAGCTGCAACACCTTGGATGGCATCTATCAGCACCTCCAAGGCACCAAGGCTTAGCCCTGGTGTCCTATACTGTAGGGGTCTGCCTAGCCCGGGCACACGTAGCCTCTGCAAGGCTGCAAAGCTCACCAAGGTATCAAGAAGTTCCCCACATCATTGCTGCAGCTCACCTCCCAGTTATATTAGGAATCACGTTGAAACAGGTTGTGGAAACAATTAACCCCTCTCAATGGCCCCACTTGTAAAAATATTTTTGGGAATGGCAATGACTGATAAAAATATGAGCTATAATCTATGCCAAGACAGTGGTAAATCTGATAGAGCAACATAGTGTGTCTCATGGTTGTGTTATTCTGAAGCCTCAGCTGTGGGCAAGGACTTCTTCACACAATATGTCGTACAAGCCCAGACTGAAAACTGTCACTGCAAATTTGCTATTGAAGTGATTTGATGAATGATGATAGCCTCAGTTGTGAAAAGTACTGCGTTTAGAGTCTAAATCCTGCTATTTTTATCTTCAGTTGTTTGCTAAATATCCAAAGTAAATTTAGAAGTTCCAGAGCAACGTGCTTTCGCACAAAAGATTTTGAACAGTTTCTGACTTTCCTTGGGTTTTTTACCTACAGCAGTCCTGACAAAGAAGAACTTTAGGAGGCTGTGGAAATTCTGAGTTCTTGCAGAAGACTGACTTTCGTGAGTATGTGTCACCATGGAATAAAATGTATTCACGTTTACCACTTGTTTGTTATTTTCAACCTATTCTTAAATGACGATATACTTTCTCTCCTACAGTTGAAGAGCTAGAAAATAACTTCATGTAAAAGCAAGTAGGTCAAGCATGACAGAGGGGGTGCAATGAGAAAAAAGGGGGTGCAAAGCAACCTCATGGGGATTGCAGCTGCCTACTGCTGTAGTGAAATGTCTCCAGGGGCACCGAAGGAAATTGTTTAATAAATGAGTCACCCTGGAATATGAAAATATAATAGCATCAACAATGGCAAAAAAACAGTGGAGGTCACTCCAAAAGAAAGGGGGTTTTCTACATGATGCAGTTATGTTGTGTTTTCTGTTTATTAATGCTTTTCTCAGCTTACTTATTTTAGAATAAATTCTCTTTACAGCTGGCAGTGTCAGTAGACAGCTGTAAGCTGAGGTTTTCTTAATGGTGGTGGGAAGAAGGAAAAACACCAGACTTAAGAGTGTGCAGCATCTATCTGCTGTGGAGTAGAGAGCATTCCAGCTAAGTTTTGCATGCTCTTATGTCAAATATCAAATTAATCCTGCCAAAATAACTTGAACTTTTATGGTCACCTAATGAACCTGAACACAATCTTGGGCAGCTATTTACACACGTTAAATTTGGTCTTTAAAATTGCGGGTAATGTGAAAAAAATGCTACAACAAATTTTCATCCAATTTGATAAATACATCTCTCTGTATCAGTCCTATAATGATTTTAGACATTAGGTAAATGGTTATATAAATAAATGTATCCAATTACAATGGTATTTATTTCATTTCATTCACAGGTTTAGTTTAACATTTTTATGAAACCACATGAAAAATGTATGAGTGCTCAATCTAGTTTACATCACTCCTTAGTGATTAATTATAGAATAAACACCATGATTCTTCTATGTCGAAATAGAAAAAAATACCTCAGAGACATATTTAATAATTTGGATCTAGTAGTGCTGTGTTTATTCATTCCTTTTTGGTCCTGTCCTGGTTTGGGGTAAAA
>VXBW01008765.1:793974-809125 GCA_013400375.1 Thinocorus orbignyianus | reverse complement strand
TGAAGAAATGTGAGAGCGCAATATGGGCAAAATTTCATGATCACAGTTGGTGCAGTTTATATTCTATTGTCTGTTGGAGGATTCCAGTCTTCAAAAATCCTTCCACAATTACTAAATACATTTTTAATCCAACAGAAAACAATAGAAGTAATTTCTTTGATTTAGAAAAATTTGATAAAGATGTAGAACCTTTTCTCTCAAAAGTGTATAAGCAAGATATTTGTTATGTTAATGACTTGTGTTCCCAATAATGTTTTGGAGTTTCAATAACTTGGCTTTTGAGTAAGTTCAATTAGCTATCTAATTGCAAAAATGATATATGATGGCAGATGTAGGTTTATTTAGGACTGTGACTGCACTTTAATCCTGACAGTCTTCAATTTAGTCCGTCCTTTAGATGATTTATCTTGACTACCTGAAAGGAGTTTGTCAAGAGGTGGGGATCGGTCTCTTCTCCCAAGTAACAGGAAATAGGACAAGAGGAAATGGCCTCAAGTTCCACCAGGGGAGGTTCAAATTGGATATTAGGAAAAATTTTTACACTGAAAGGGTTATCAAGCATTGGAATGGGCTGCCCAGGGAAGTGGTGGAATCACTGTCCCTGAAAGTATTTAAAAGATGACTTAGTGATATGGTTCAGTGATGATTTTTGTGAAAGGTCTCTTCCAACCTAGGCAATTCTATGATTCTATGACTATAGTTATGCCAGAATTATTTGGGGGTCCAGAGTGCTAACAAAAAAAAAATAGCATCACTGCTACTCTCATTGTAACTTTAAAGCATTTCATATATGCCTTTTGTGATGATGACATGACAGAAGTATCTTATTAATAAATACAAGATTTTTGGTTTAGCTTGTAATGTATCTGCACCTTTAATAGCCATTCCTACCAGTGCAAGGTGATATGAAAATAGGTGATCAGGATTTAGAGTTTGGAAACTTATTTGGTAACAGTTTTACCCATTTTCATTAGGTGGAAATTGCTACATAAGGTACAAATGAGTGATGCATGAACCCACAAATTGTTGTTTTGACAGCAGAATGGTGTGATTATTTATGCATTTTCTGCAGTTACACTGAAGTTGCTTGATTATCCTGAAATCTTTAAAAACTTTTTGGCAAAGCTGTTGTAGTTCAAAATAATTTCACTGTAGCGAACTGCTCCAGTTTACACTAGAAAATAGTTTTGATCTCTTTTGTGTTGTCTTCATTTGGGCAATTTGGCAGATCACCAGAGACAGGACTGTTCTTATCTAAGACTTTGAAACTTGCTGAATCTGCTGCGGGCATCTCATAGGACGCTGCATCTTACCCGAGAAATGATCTACCGACTGTACAAAATCTGAGTTTTCATGGCACCTTGTTCTACCTCCTCACAGGGAAGAGCCAGTGTGGTTCCACTAAGGCCAGGACCAAGTCTAATCCTGCGTATTAAAAGCAGGATTTGCTTTCTGAAAACCACTCATTCTTAGAGTTCTTTTTAACTGTCAGATGGCAGTCAATTTAAGTACATCTTTTGTTCTCTAACTTATTAACACAGGTGCGTTATGGTGTCCCTCAGGGCTGATGCTCTTCAAAATCTGTATGCCTACTCTTTTATTTTTCTCTGTTATGGGTTGAGTTATCACCATTTATGCTGATTACACTCAGTTGTGTCTTTTTTGCCTGCTGATTTTGCTTTAGCACTCTTGCTGTTTCAGCCTTGTCTTGGAGACATATGGGGTTGGATGACAGATAACTTTTCTTAAGGGGACATGGCTGCACACCTTTTAATTAGTTCTAAGCTTTTGTATTTAATCACATTTATTCATTCATTTAAAATATCAAAGTTAAATTTTGCTAGGTTTATTATAAATTTATAAAATATTTACTTTGTGCAGTTATAGGGGAATTGGGATCAGCTATTTTTGCTCCTGCTCATGGAGGTAATGCTTCTGAGTTGAAAAATTTGTTACTTGGTTAATTGGGAGTTCAAAAGAAATATAGAAATCAGCACCCATATAGAATTTCTAAAAATATGTTTTTCTTCTCAAATGCTTGTGAACTTTGGATAATAACATCTAGAATTCTTCAAAATATGATCTCACGTTTTATTTCAATACTTAAAGTGATTATTTTTGTCTAGATTTTTTTTAGGTTGAGTTGATGACTCTGACAAGCATTCACCAAAATCTTTGAATCTGTTTTATCATGTAGATGTAGTGACAAATACAGCTGCCGTGGAATAGACGAATGTTCATGACCATTTATTTCATTGCTGCATGACGAGAGGAACCTTTCTAGTGAGAGAGTACAAAGTAACCTCAAAATAAGCCAAATCCATAGAAGAAATTAGAACCTGCTTAATTTCTTTGCCTTATTTTCGTGGTCTGTGATCATACTTATCACATGGCAAAACTCTGATGTGTTTGTTCTAACATAATTTCCTTTACCAATTTTGAAGTGAAGTGCATGAATCTTTTGACACAACTCAGTTGCATTTTTCTTATGCCTCTTATGCTGTAGTGCACCAAGCTTCTTATGCTTCATGTAAATCCTTTATTTTTCAAAGCATCATGTTCAAAGGCTGATACAACATTTCCTGGCATGCATAGGAACACCTATAGTGGTCTTAACTGGCTGATTCTTCTATGGCTTCACTTGAAAGTTCCACTGTATGAAGCAAGTCATTTAGAAATGTGGCTCTCATCTAAAAGCCCTGGTATATAGTAGGAAGATCAAGACAGCAGTTCTGCTAGTTGTCCAGCAATGATGGAGGACAGAAGATGGTTTTAGCAACCAAACAAATAAGCCTCATGTTTTTAAGATTAACCTGACCAGAATTATTGTTGTGATGAATTATCTAGTTTGTTTGCAGGTTTAGATTTTCAATATTCAATTTTTGTGCAGAAATATGCATGAGTATTTTGAGTACTAAAAGCTGACCTAAGAGAAAATGAAAGCATGGCATCTAATCTAATTCCTAAGAGTTACATTACTCCAGTATTCTCCACCACCTACTGGAGTCCATGTCTGTATATTACCAGAGTAGCCCTAATTGTCCACTTTCTTACACTTCCTGACATCCACACACAGATATGTCATAATAATGCAAATTATGCTGGCTAATAGAAATTTATAGATATGTTTTTTTAATAATGAAAGCAAAATTTACAGAATTAAAAGTTTACTACAAGTAACTTGAGATCTGACTTTAACTGATGATGAGATAACTAGACAAACTTCATTTCCCATTGAGCAGAAAATATTCTCCTTTTAAAGAGAAATAAAAACCAGAAGTGCAGTCTTTGAATTCATATTCTTTCCACCTGTAACTCTGGTAACTTACATTTGTAGGCCAAACACTCCAAAATGCAGTTAAATCTAAGGAACTGGCAAGCTTATTATCTCTGCTGCTTTTGTTGTCAGCAAGGGTACTCAAACCTGTAGGTCTTAAAAGTCAAGAAGAGAGAAACTTGTGTGACTTCCAGTCTCTTCAGAATTGATCCGCTGAGTCATGTCACTGCTACAGCAATGTTTAAGCCTCGGATTATTCTCTGTACTCCCTCATAGAGAGATTCAATGTTTAAAACTTGATGGAATAAAAATGTGCTGAAACACTGTATCATTAACTGAAAAGTTTTCAAAAATCATTGAAGTTGTCGTGATCAATATGATTTCCAGGATCTGAGGTCTGCTGGATTTCTATTTCTTGAAGTAGCATAAAATTTATTTTTTTACTTAAATATCTAAAATATATGTTGAAATGGTTACACAAAGTAGGTTGAAATAAGTTTCTAGAAATAACTCAATCCTAATATTTCATAACACTATTGTAATCTTATTGATTTTCTTTTAAGATCTTTTTTTAAACTCCAAAATTTCCAAGGATATAAACCATTATATTGACACTTACCTTGATCATGGGCAGAATTAGTGCCAATACACTTACCTGCCACTTTAACTGGGACTGAGTAGCAACTGTAGTAGGCTGTCTCTTATGTATCTCAGCGTTTTTATCTAATCCACATCCCTCTGGGTCACAATCTCTGCTTTTCTTAACCCAGCATAGGTGCTGCATCTCATCCCAGATGAATGTCAGACCTGTCTCCTGCACCTGACTTGCTCCTTAACAGCTGGCCCAGCCTTTTCTGCTCTCCTTTCAAGCTCCTTTTCCAGCCTTAGTCTCTGGCACTACCTACTGATTTGCATTTTACTCTATTCCCTTACTGCCTCCTCATGTCCCAGCCTCTGTCTTCTTTTCCAACTAGTGGTCGCCTTCTTTCACCTCCCAGCCTCTGATACCTACCAGTTCCAGCCTCTACCCTTGTCTGACAGACCAGTTAATTTTCTTTCTTTGCAGCCCAGTTGTATCTCCCCGTAAGGCTTCTCCAAGTCTAACTGTTGCTCCATTTTGGCTTTTGTGCTCTCACATTCAGATCAAGGCATTTCATCCTCCTCCATCATCTACTGGGCAAAATGAAGGCAGGATGACTCTAAGACCCCTAGACCCAACCCAAACCACAGCAGTCCTGAGGTACCACTGCTAGAGAAGCCTTACCTATTGCAATGCTCTAGTTTGTAAAAATGTAGTTTTCAGAGATACTGAGCTCAAGCTGACATTTACCAAGCACGTGCAAACTGTGTTCTCAGAGCCTCATGTCTCTGAAATTTTTTTGGTAGAAGTATATGCCCCATTTCTGTCATTTTTGAAATTTACCAAAGAGATCAAACTTGTTTTAAGAAAAAATAATATATTGGATCCTACAAAAGCAAGTGCTTGGAAACTTTCATAATACGCAGCGCTCTCAGTCCTACCTACAGTTCAGGAGAGTCCTTCCTGTTTTAGAAAAATTAGTTGAATTGGTTTAAACACTAGTGGTTCAAAATCCAGCGATAACTAAGTATTCCTAGCAATATGTGGAGGCATCTTTGATTCTCTTTGCAGAGGTTGGCTGCCTTGATTTGAGTAGGTGTGCTACGAGTATCTAGAACAATATGGGAAAGCAAATGCACAATCAAAATGTCTCAAAGTATTTTATTGTGGTTCTGAGAAAAGTTTGTGAGGTTTTTCTTCCAGACAAACGTAGTGATTTCTCATCTGCAATGTTATTTTTCTAAACCATATGGATTTTGTAGTTTATGAGTCTCTCTTTTGAGACCCTGGCCAAATATGATGAACATCTCAAAGGTCGATGATTTGGACAAGAAGATACCCTTTAGAAGTAAAACCAGAACAGCTTTGCATGTACTTCAAGTCAATGGTAGTTTTGAATGACAAGATAATACAGAAATGAGCTGACAAGTAAGATAGTTATTCAGTTGTTACGTGTCAAAAAGAAAAGGAAATGACACTTCATAGATTTGCTTTTCCGGCAATTGACAGAAGCCTTCAGTGTATAATTAAGAAAAGTTAAATAAAGCCCATTTTTAGGAAGAAAAGATTAAGGATAGGATTTATGAAGTTATACTGTTGCCAAATGAGCAAATGCTTAGCTCTGGTTTCATAAGTAAAAACTAAGAAATTAGATTTCTTTATCCAGTACAGTGAGTAAAGAATCAGAGAAATGACATTTTAAATTAATGATTCAACCTTACAACATCACTTTGGGCTATCTGAAGTTTAGTAACCTCCTTCTACCCATTTTAAACATATATCAAAACACAGGTTTAATGATGAACTGTTTACATGTTGAAACTGCTTTTTGGCAGCTCTTCTGTTTTTGTCATCACCTGAATTAATTACGGTAGTTCAGAACATCTCTAGTAAACATGCTGATATATCATAGATTATAAACTCGTCTACTGAACCCTTAACCATGGTTGCAAAGTAGATTATTTTATTTAAATACAGCGGGTTAAAAATTTAGACATTTAATTTAATTATCCTCTCCCAGAAGTATAAGAAGGAATCAGAATCCTAGTGTGAATAGCATTATACTTGCATAAGAAAACTTACAGGAGCATTTTTGCCTCAAACTCAATAATTTTAGTTATAATCACTAACTATGTTTTTGTTTTACAGAACCAGTATGATTTGGAAAAAGAATAAAATTGCTTTTAAAGTACAAAAATAATTATGAACCACTTGAAATGTAATGTCTGTATTTTATTTCTCATCAGAATTCATTAGTGTGTAACATCAATAATTTAGCCCATCATTTGCCAACACTGACTTGGCTCAGTAGTTCAATCATGTAACCCTGTAAACTCACTTTCCATTAAAATGAATGTTGCTGACAAAGGATAACTAAAGAGATACTTCATTTATTAGCTAAAGAGATACTTCATTTATCAACATTTTTAAATTAGGAGTTTGGGACCACAGACACTTAGCTGGATAAATTATTCAAAGGAATCTTTGCGTTAGGCCTAAAGATGTTTGTAGAATCAAATACAATGTTATCCAGAATTACAACTGCCTTTCATTTGTGTAACATGTAATTCACCGTATACTATTCCAGAAACCAACAGAGCCACCTGCAGAGAATCAAATGACCTACCGGGATGAAATCATGACTGTCATATGCAAAATTATAAAATGTGTAATAGTTATCCCTTATTTTGATTGACTCAATCAAGCATTTCCCACAGAAAACTCCTTACAAGAAACTTCTTGCAATGGGTACTATAATATTCCAAAGTTGCATTTGAGGCATTAAACACTTTGCACTATTTTACTATGAGCAGCTTCTTCACATCCAGTTGTTATCTTCCCCAAACACATCCTTTAAAAACATGCAGATTTCAGATCCGATGTCTCAGCCTTTGTCCTGGCCCCCTGTTCTTTCTTACTGGCTTCATTTTTGAAACTTCAGTGTTGGGGTTTTTTGATAACATCCTACAACTTGGACATAAACGTTTCTTTTTTGAAATAAGCAGCTACTTGAAGCATCTGAGGACAAAGTTTGGAATAAAATAAAGCCCTCTCATGCCATGTCTTTTGCCTGTGCCTGGGAAGATAGATCTGGAAACCAAATCCTTCCTGAGGACAAGTCAGTAAACATCTGTCACGGCATGGACATAATATGGCTGTCATCTGATTGCCACTCTAGAAGGGCTGCTGCTGGCAGTACAGAAGCATCCAATTAAGAACATAAGCAGAAAGCAAATAAAAATATTGCAGTACCAGTTTGGTGCAAGCCATAACATTGCTGTTCAATTCCCCTTACTCTTTCCTGCCTATCTCAGTAGAGTTTATATGGTTTCTCTGGAAAGTGTTCCCATCTTTATCCCTTTGTTAAACTTTGTGTTGGAGATATTCTTAACCCAGAGACAAGAACCAGTCCTC
This sequence comes from Thinocorus orbignyianus, assembly GCA_013400375.1. Lineage (NCBI taxonomy): Eukaryota > Metazoa > Chordata > Aves > Ciconiiformes > Thinocoridae > Thinocorus > Thinocorus orbignyianus. Next base: position 801,854 of record VXBW01008765.1, on the reverse strand, counting down.
CTTAGTGTGATGTTCCAAGTAAATCCTGTTGCAGTCTCGGTGCTCACAGGCTGTTATAAACGTTTTCTTATGATACTCCAGGCTGAGGAGCGAAGGATCAAATTTAGGTCTTTATTTGTAAGTGTTCTCATAAGAAGTATTTTTTCTGAAATGAATGGGATATTTCTCTGAGCCCAAGCACTGTGGTGACTGAGCAGGTATATGGTAGCGGAGCAGAAATCTATATTTGAGACAAAGGAAAAGAAGCTGCTATCAACTAATTCTGGGGAATGAGGAGCTTTGTACAAGCAAATCTTTTGGGTAATTTTTTCTTTCTTTTTTTGTGAGAGGAGAGTGGGGTGGAAAGGATTACAGCTTAGAGAACTACTTGGTTCTCGAGAATAATTTTGAAGAAAATGAGAACAGAAGCATTCACTTTTAATAGTGCTGTATTTCTCATTCCTATAACATTTAGCATTACTACAAGGGTATGAAATCTGTATCATCACTTGACTCAGCATCAGTTTTGATGCTTCTATTGGCATTGGAGCAACAAGCTGAGAGTTAAAGACTCAGATCTGTTTCATTCTTACACTTAACTCTCCTCCAAAACTGATGGGTCACAGCAGTTTCACTGAGTTGCTTTAGTATGCCAGCTTGTCACAGCCATCGTCGAATTTTACTGGAGCGTTTTAATTATCTATAATAACTCCAGAAAATCCTCCTATTCATTTGGCAAAGATTTTTCAAAGCTATGAGTTCTAGTTTTATTATGATTTCTAAAATAAGAAAATTAAAGAGTACACCAAACAAGGAGATTTTTTAATGCCATGCTTCGCTCCAATTAACCTTTAGGGATGGAGAAGTCTTGAAAATCAAAAAACATTCTTAAAATTCGTCCCATTGAAGTCAATGATGAAGTTAGGCTGACTCCCTTAAATACAGGTCTGTTTTCCTCAGGGTGAAGGTGGAACAATCTGAGTCAATCTCAGTACATGGTCTTGTAGAGAAAGTTTTATTCCGAGGGCTAAAATGACATCTGTATTTTAAAAGTAATTATTTTGGTTATAGTTTTTAAACTATTTAAAAGTATTTTTGGTGATAGTTTTCTTATAATCTTGATGGCCTAAGAGCATAAGCAAGGAAGATTTTATATTGCAAGACGCTATCTTTTATTAGACTGGAAGAAAAGGCAAGCTTCTGAGTACATGAGTCCTTCCTGTTAGCATCATTTCTTGTTTCTCTGATAACTATCTGGGAGGGTGTTGTGCATTATGTTCTCAATTTCAAGGATATATTTATTGATAATCCAATTGTTACTCAGTTTAATTAGTATAGTATATATACTAATAATATATATAGTATAATACATGTATGCAGCAAAGACTTCCTTTTTTGTGGTCTTTCTTAGATCTTAATATCTTACTTAACTCACTGTAATAATAATAATTACCTACATTTTCTAGTGACTCCTTTGACTTATATAGATGATGAATCTAACCAATGCCAGTGTTATATTATTGCCTTTCTTTTCGATTTATTTATCATTCTTTTTAATTCCTACTTCTTTATTAACAGGTTAAGTCTAAAAGATCAGGAAAATTTAGATTAGATGAGGAAGGAAATTATTTGATTGGATAGGTCAGACTAGGATTCGAGATTAGCAATCTAAAAGATGATAATGCGATCTTCTGAAATAATTTATAGTCTTTCTTTGGTTTCTGTAATTTTCTCAGTTCCAGATATCTCAAGAATCATAGAATCACGGAATGATAAGGTGTTGGAAGGGACCTCTAGAAATCATCTAGTCCTAGTCCTACCTTCCTGCCAGAGCAGGTTGCACAGGAATATGTCCGGGTGGGTCTTGAATGTCTCCAGAGACAGAGACTCCCCCACCTCTCTGGGCAACATATTCCAGTCCTCTGCCACCCTCAAAGTAAAGAAGTTTCTACTCATGTTTAGATAGAACTTCTTATGTTCAAGTTTGTACCCCTTTCCTCTTGTCCACTCACTGGGCACCACTGAAAAAAGACTAGCCCCATCCTCTTGACACCCACCCTTTAAGTTTTTGTAAGTGTTGATCAGATACCTCTTCAGTCTTCTCCAGACTAAGACCCAAATTTCTCAACCTTTCCTCATAAGAGAGTTGTTCTAGTCACCTATGCATCTTTATGACCCTTTGCTTTACCTTATTCAGCAGTTCCCTGTCCTTCTTGAACTGGGGAGCCCAGAACTGGACACAGGACTCCAAATGGGGCCTCACCAGGGAAGAGTAGAGGGGCAGGATAACCTCCCTCAACCTACTGGCCACCCTCTTCTTGACGCAGCCCAGGAGGCCGTTGGCCTTCATGGCCACAAAGGCACATTACTGGCTCATGGTCATCCTGTTGTCCACGAGGACTCCCCGGTCTTTTTCCTCTGATCTGTTCTCCAGCAGATCAGCCCCCAACATGTACTGGTGCAGGGGGTTATTCCTCCCCAGGTGCAGGACCCTACACTTGCCTTGTTGAATTCCATCAGGTTCTTCTCTGCCCAGCTCTCCAGCCTGTCCAGGTCTTGCTGGATGGCGGTACAGCCTTCTGGTGTGTCAGTCACCCCTCCCAGTTTTGTGTCATCAGCAAACTTGCTGAGGGTACAGTTCATTCCTTCATACAGGTCATTGATGAATATATTGAAAAGGATAAAAAGCCATTTGTCATCTTTCTTCTATTGATCATCAAAGAGATGAGATTTTCCTGTATATAAAACATTGGAATTTTTCATTGTTTTATAGTCCCTCAGACAGCATACACTTCTGGAGCTCAATCTGTAATAGCATGACAGGATCGGTGTCACTCTGACAGATGCGTTGCTGCCCAATAGCCATTCAGGTTGAGAAGTCATGCACTTTAGTTTCACCGGTATGATTTCTGCCATACCAAGAGCAACATCCAGAAAAGTGTGCTCTTTGGTCTGCCACTTGACCTAGAATAATTTAAGAAACCTTTTAAATAGACTTGTGTCTTTAAGTAACACTTCCTATTAGGGAATACTGAAGATTCTTTTGCTCTTCAGAACTAAAATAATTTTTTATTGCAGCAAATTAGTGGCAGAAGGATAAATTTTTCTGGAACCAAATCAATTTCCTTTGGGAGCAAGAGAAGCCTGTGCAGGGTGTGTGGATGCCCTCTGAAGCAGCATTTCCAGTTTTCCGTCCCTCTTGTATGATGGAGGCAGCTGCGTCTTGGGCACTAATGTCCTTGGGGACATGATGGAGAGAAACGTGAGCAAGCCACTCTGTGACTTTCCCCCTTGTTGCCCCACTCCTTGGTCTTGAGTCATGGTCTTGAAGTTGTCTTTCTGGCTGCTCAGTCCTACAGAAAGGCTTTAACGTCAATTGTCAGAGACTATGAATGAATGTGCAAAATTATTTGTGGATACGTCTCTCTTCTAGCTGTTTCCAGGTTAATGCAAAACCTTCCTTTCTTGAGTTTCCATGTGTGGTACAGGGACAACAAAACCAGTATCTGACACTGTGGAAACTCAAAAGTATGATTCTGAGATTACAAGGAGTTCTGAGATTTAGGAATACTTGCAGAAACGTGGGGAATTCTTGCAAAAATTCACTTCATTCTGTTCTCATCTGTCTGTTGTGGGATAGGAAAATGTTAGGAAGAAATACTGCATATCTTTATGCTGCCCTCACACTTTCCCTCTCATCATGACTGTTGCTGGGAACAAAATGATGGGTTAGATAGACTGTTGGTTTGACTCTGCATTGCAGCGTGCATGTTATGGTGTTAACGGAAAAGTGAGAAGCTCGACACTAATGTCACTGGCTCTAAGGCAATATAAGCATTTTCCAATTTGACATTCAGATTTTATTTATAGCCCTATTAGTATTCCTATGATTTTCTGCATCATTTTCTGATTATCTTGTTGATTTACTGTATCTTCATGTATTTCAGATATTCTGCAGCTGCATCAAAAGGTGGTTTGCAACTGTTACCCTCTTTCTCCTCAGGGAGCACATGAAATTATTTATTTTTGAGGAACTCTTTTCTAAGTAACTTTAATATTTACCATATGTGATAACAAGTTTTCAGAAAATGTGAATCATAACTGGATATGCACCATATCTAGGAAGAAGCTGATTCTCCAGGAGTTAATTTTAAAATACTTCCATCTTATAATACTTATCAAACAATAATGTTTTGCACATCCAAGCTGAAATGCTTAAAGATAAATCTTACAGAAAATCAAACATCAGGTACTGTTTAGGCAGTTATTATGTGAATTATGATGTTTCAAGAAAGGAATTTTCATGGCCAAAGTATATTCCCGGTTATTTTTTTCACTCTTTCCTCCAGCAGATGAGTCCTTGCAGGCCTCTAGGAAGGAGAATTGTTATAAAATGGGTTTCGTCAGTAAAAGAATCAAGTTACCCTTTTTAAAAGTTTTGCAGTCTAGCTCAGACATATATCCACATGTCATATCTCACTGTTCCTGCAATATGTTACGTGGAACAGCTGACAAATGGAAAGCCAGTAAGGACTATTAAGGACTCAGGGCCTGATTTAGATAGTTTTCTGTGTTTTAAAACCATTAGCTTCATTACAGTTACACTTAAGTTGTGTCTCTGTGAAAATCAAGCATTAAGTTTTCCTTGCGTTTTTAGTCTTTATTTCTAATGATTTGAGAGCTGGTAGTATATGACTAATGGAACAAGTTTGAAGATGAGTGACCACATTTTATGTCGCTGTATGTTTTAAATAAATGTTTTCAGTTTCTAAAATTATTTTTTTTTTTTCACTGAAACACTAATAAAGCATATGACTGTCATAAATGTAATTTACTTAGTACATTGTAAAATGCAGCTTCCTTCCTAACAAGCTAAATTTTTTTTAGGGAAAGGAGTGGAAATTTTCCTGTGACATAAACACGTGATTGAAATGGCAACTAGAATAAAATAAAGCACTTCCTCAGCAGCAGCTCTGCTGAGAATCAAATTGCTGTTCCACTGACGTCTACAGCCCAATTTGAGAATTCATTTTACATGAATGTAATCCATTTATTTAAATCATTCATGTAAATGAGATCAGAGATTAAAAGTACAGTTTGGGGTGTTGTGGTTTTTTTTAATTTCAGGAGAGATGGAATACACCCATAGCTCTTAGTTTTCAGTTAATGGGAACCCAGACTCATTCTAAACCTTGGCCTTAGACAGACATATCAGTATCATTTTGTCAATGAGCCAGCACAGAAAATTTTCCTTTAAGACAATTCAATCTAATCTTAAATGTTTTATTAAATCTATTTAAAAATGAATCCATTGTCATTAATAAACTATCATTTGATGATTAGTTTTCCCACTTGTAAACATTAATTATTGAAAAGGATATTTAGCAAAATTTACAATATATGTTAATATTGCCTTCATTTTATTACTGAAAGACAGTACATTCAATGCAAATAAAAGGTATTGAGACTTTGGACAAGGTTGTTCTGGTGGTGGTTGTTTTAATTATATATAAAATACAATATATATATATGTGTGCATATGTATGTTATTATATTCAGTTCAACTGAATCTTTGAACTGCACTCAATTCCAGAGGATTTTTAGAAACCAGAACAGCAAGAAAAAATGGCACTTGTTCCAATGCTGACTTCTTTGCTGGGTGTAAACTTCAGCAAAATACTGGAAAGTTAAATCAGTAAGTCAGTGAAATAATCTTACCACTCCAGCTTCCTTTTCTGTCATCTCTCTTAAGAGTTTCATCCATTTAGGTATTTCATCCCAAATTTCATTACTACTGCATTTGGCTACAGCACCATTACACTTGTGACTTTCTTGGGGATAGTGGCCCAGTGTATTTACTTTCAGTTTGCATTTACATTTCTCTCCCTACATCCACATGCACAGAACACGTTCTTGTACTCTTGAGAGCACCTCTCTAATGGGCGGCAATGCTGCAAATAGTCCCCAGGTTACTCCAGACACACTTAATGAAAAACACACGCAAAGAACAATAATTAAAGAGTTAAAGTATAGAGAAGGGGCCAAGAAAGGCTCATCCTTATGTGCTAGTTGGCCTCAGGGTCAGGAAGGAGTCTCTGGCACTGATTTACTTATCAGATATAACGTTGCCAATGTTTGCCAAGACGTGTTTTTCAGTCTTTATGTTGTCACAGGAAAGGGAAGGGAATTGCTGAGTGTGCACCAGAGTGTTAATGGGTGGATGACACACGTTCTGGATTTCCCCTTTGAATTTTAATTCTTGAGAAGCAACTGCTCCTTGGAAAAATCACAGAATCATAGAATGGTTAGAGTTGGAAGGGGCCTTAAAGATCATTGCGCTCCATGGGCAGGGACACCTCCCACCAGACCAGGTTGCTCAAAGCCCCATCCAGCCTGGCCTTGAACATTTCCAGGGATGGGGCAGCCACAGCTTCTCTGGGCAACCTGTTCCAGTGCCTCACCACCCTCATAGAAAAGAATTTCTTTCTAATAGCTAATCTAAATTTCCCCTCTTTCAGTTTAAAACTACTACTCCTCATCCTATCGCTACACTCCCTGATAAAGAGTCCCTCCTGTAGGCTTCTGTTAGGTACTGGAGGGCTGCAATNTAAGGTCTCCCCAGAGCCTTCTCTTCCCCAGGCTGAACAGTCCCATCTCTCTCAGCTTGTCCTCTTAGAAGAGGTGCTCCAGCCCTCTGATCATTTTGTGGACCTCCTCTGGACTCACTCCAGCAGGTCCACATCTTTCTTATGTTGGGGCCCCCAGAACTGGACACAATACTTCAGGTGAGGTCTCATAAGAGCAGAGTAGAGGGGGAGAATCACCTCTCTTAACCTGCTGACCACTCTTCTTTTGATGCAGTCCAGGATGTACTTAGCCTTCTGGGCTGCAAGCGCACATTACCAGCTCATGTTAAGCTTCTCATCATCCTACTCCTCTAAGTCCTTCTTAGCAGGGCTGCTCTCAATTGATTCTCTGCCCAGCCTTTATTTGTGCTTTGGATTGCCCCGACCCATGAACATGAGGAAATAGTGTAAGGATTATGCTGAGGAAAAAACAAGAAGTGATGAAGGAATGAATGCAGAGACTCTCCCAGGACAACTTCTTAATGCATAGCATGCTTTGTATAGAAAGGAGACTATTCCAGGCCTTTTTTTTTTTTGGTAGCAGTTCTTACATCAGAAATCCATCCACATTTAGTTGTATCTTTAAATGTGTATAAAATCTGTTAAAAGTTGGGTGACTTTCCCAGTTATGTATTTCTTATTTGTGATGTACCCCTTAAGATTAATAATACAGGAGGTACTCATTTGAACATCTGCATTTCTTTGTGGTTGCTTTGTCTGTGTATCAAACTGGTCATCTTTGGCTGCTCAGGATAAATTATCTCAAGAAGAGTTGTAGATAGGGCCTACTCAGGCCAGTGTCTAGCCTAAGAAGATGACCACAGCTGCTATAATCTGAGCAGTGCTTAATGCATGGTCCTTTTTCCTTCAGCCAAGTTCTAGAGAATAGTAAGAAAGACAGACACATCGACATACTTAGCATTTCATATTGGCTGACTTTAAAAGCCTGTCTGCTTATCCCACGGAATTTGTATTTGTTGTTCTGATACTGGGGAATCTGGATACTTAAGTACAGTTCTCTAAATCACACTCATTAATTTTGCCACATAAGTGGCATCTCATGATGTGACTGGCTAGTAAACCAAACCGTACTGAATCATTTGCCAGTACTAATCTTGGAACATTTTTTTATTTTTTTTGTATTTTTAAGAATGCAAGACTTATCTAAATAAGTACAATCATCACAGAGGCAGGCACCTTTTTTAGTTTTTAAACATTAATTGTTTAATCAACACGAAACGAATATATAAGAACTAATTGTAACGCACAAGTGAC
>VXBW01008765.1:783974-788974 GCA_013400375.1 Thinocorus orbignyianus | reverse complement strand
CATAGGTATTTTCAGATTATGACTAGTAAGTTAAATGAATATGGATCAGGCCCCACAGTGAACTTTAGGAAACACAGTAAGCATCCTTTATTGCATTAAGTGATAATTATTTAGGAAAAGATAGAATTGTCATCAGATTGAAGAATCACTTAAATAGCAGTTTGACCCCCCTGTTGCGGTCATTTGGGTCTAAACAGGATTACACATGGATTTTTGACAGAGAAGAGAAGAAAGTAAAAGAAGAACCATTTTGATTTATAGAAAATAAAACGGGTTCACCCATTTCCCAGCTATGGTCATTAACAGTGTCTAATTGTGCATAATCATTGGTCCCATTCCTAGTGAACGTTCCTAGAGGCTGACTGAACTTTGCATCTGCATAGAAATTAAGATGCAAATAGGAGTTGTGTTCATTGGTATGACTAGTGTAAAGAAAACAAAAGGTATTGCTATTGTATATTTAAGGTTGAGAAACCTATTTTGTGAATAGCGTGCTATCAGTGAAGACTTCACAGTTATTAAGTAGCTGCAAGAGGACACGGTCAGGTCTATGATGGGTAAGGAAGAAAACATATATAAAGAGCACAGCAGTGCTGGGATACTGATAGGCACATCTAGACAAACTGCAATAATTCTCTCTGTATCACAGCTTCCATGTTTTAAAACAAAACAAAAAGTATTGAGGGGGTGCAGCTGAATGCCAAGCAGGAATTTTAGGATGAAGAATATAAAACAAGCCAGAGCAAAATGGATGATTTAATTTCTCATCATTATTCTACTGAAGAATCAAATTTGCAAGGTCATGTTGCGGCTTATTCAGTCAGAGACATGTCAGTGAAGGTAACTGGATTCAGATGAGTTCCCATCCAAGAGATTTTTAAAGAAGAGACTGTTCTCTAAATATATTTACAGAACAGTGTTGTCTACACTCAAGTTGCATATTAAATCAAAGCTTGCCTTCCTGGAGCTAAAGGACCTAATTTTAGGGTAACAAAAAACTGACCCAAGTTCTGAGATCTACCTTCCTAGATTTACTTTGTGAGATAACACTGTATTTCATTTGCTAAGGCTTCCATGTACTTTAGTCCTTTGTTTCTTTTTAAAATTCTCTACCAATACCTGTAACAGCAGAAATATGCTTCCCGTGCCTCACTAATGCATAGTTGTGGTAGAACAGACATGAAAAATACTGGTTCACCGTAACCAGATCCATGCATTTACTGAACATAAAAAATGAGCACTTTCTCTAATTCCTGTACTTAGCTGTATTTTGGATGTGTTTGCAATCGAATTTGAGAAGGAAAATTCAGAATATGGAAGAAAGGAAAGAAGGAAAGTGGAATTGACGTAGAAAAATTCTTAGAGAATAATTTTTGAAAAGCCTATACTGTGGAATATTTGTCAGATGCTAATAAATTTTCCCTAATAACATCTGCCTTTTTATTAGTTTTCTTGACCCCTTAGTTGAATTGCAGAGAAAGATATTATGTTAGATCTTTTGAACTACCTGAGAAATATCTGTCAGCTGTTTTTTATTGAATTTGTTATTAACAGCTGACAGCCTTAGCTTTAGGAACCCAACTGTGATATGTAAAATCAGTACCTCAGGTTCTTCTTCTAGCCAAACCCCTAATTTGCAGAGTCTTAAATGATTCAGGTTTTAATTTTTTCTTTTTCCCCAGAAATGTATGCAGAGCTGTGGAGAGAAGAGCAATTTGGTCCCTAGCAATATGAGGACACCCAGATTTTCATCTTCTTTCACCGGGAGAAGCATTTCAAAACAAAAGTCAGATTAACCTCTGAATGAAAAGCAGAATCCATGTAACATTGAAATAGGTAAGATGGAAAGTATCCATCAAATTTGTTCCTCTATAATATCTCCTACTCTACCCTCTTATGTTTAAAACAATGTACAGCTTTAGGATGTTTTGTGGGAAATTATATACAAATAGACATGACAGGGAAATATAGTTACTTCTGTAATGGGGCAGAAAACATTCCGCCTTTTCTTACCTAACAAACCTGTGATTCAGCAATCCAAATGTTCATAAACCTCCGGACTGATCATTCAGGAAACATCTGGGAAAGAACTGAAGTCTAGAGGATGAACTTTTTCACATCCTATAAGCTTCCAGAGCCTCTTAAATTTTTATCTAGAATAGAGAAACTGCTGCCTTCTCCCCCACATAGCCCCTTTCCCCCCAAATCTGTGTCACTACATCAATAGAAAAAAAGCCGGCTGCTTTTGGAAAGCGGTGTTTAATCAGACAATCTGAAATATTTACAGAAAACACACTGGGCAATAAATACTGCTTTGTGAAGCCACTGCATGAGAGTTCCCCACCCTTTCTCTTAAACCCACTCCTTAAATCCTATGCATCTTAATTCTAAGGATCCCTCATTGATCTTCTGGTCCATGTGTGCACTGTATTTCATCTACTGCTTCTCTACAGGGTAATCTCTTTAGGGCAGGTCCTCAGCCCTTTGCCACATGTCTCTTTTTTTTGTATGTTTTAGCACATGTGAAGGACATACTGTAAATTAAAAAGGGTAAGAAGCATACTGGGCAGAATTGAAACCCTGTGAAATCCATAAACCGTTAGAATGGTGTGTTATACCAGCTCAGTATGCAAAATGCAATTTTAATACAAAGGTTTAAACACCATCCTAGTACTGCTTTTATCAACTGGATTCTATTATTATATATCACGTTTAGAAAATCAAGAGAAAACAGATGGGAAAGCGGAATTCTCTTTTGGTACTCAAGTTGAACTCCAAGCATTGGAGAAATATTTATGACCCAAAAATGGGGGCAAAAAGTCTTTTTGTCTGTGAAAAAAGGCTGTCTGACAGCAATATCCTGGCTTGATGGGGTTTGGGGCTTTCCCTTGTCAAGGTCAGGTAAACATTTAGCAAATAGCTTTGAAAAATAAGCAGCTGTGAAGGACGCAAAACCAGAATTATTCCACTTCTTCAGACACCTTGTGTATTGGGAAATTTAGCTTGCCAATGATGAGGCATCGATTTTATTGAATCTTTTACACCAAGATTACTTGGTATAAAAATTTTAATCTAGAAAATGTTATACCCCTTTGGTCTTGTATATACGGCAATCTGGCTTTTTATTTCTTTTAAAGAAAAATGAAAACATTGAAGCGGGGTTATAACAGCTTCTTCCATTTTTTTTCCTGCATTCTAAATTATGCTTATTCACCCATACATTCCTTCTCTGAGTATTCATTTAGGAGGAAGGTTTTGCAATAGTCACATTTAATTTATCAGGGTGCAATAATTTGTGTTTCCCAATCATCTTGCAGACTTTGGTTCATTATACTATTGTTTCACATGAGTAAGTTAGCAAAGTTTGGATTGATTGACTCTAATTAACTAAAACTGGTTCCAGGCTGTGCATCTATTGTCATGGTAGCTAGCCACAAAGCCCCAAACTGTTCAGTAATGGCAATATAACATACTATCGATATGAAAACTCCAACAAATGTTTAATGTTGGGCTTGTCAGCAAATGAAAGAAGCAATAGTGGAGGAGGGAGAAAAGGACATTAGGACAAGCGTGTCTCAGGAGGCTTGTGGGAAACGCAGCCTTCCAGAGCTGCTGGTGCCCTAATCTCTTCACTTATTGTCATCTGGGCCTCCAACATGGAAAGAAAAGTAAGCCAAGCTGGAGATGTGCACACTGTTCTGTAAAAGAAAAAAATAACTTTTGGTTTTTGTTTAAGAAGCCTCAGAATGGACCTAAAACTCTAGCCTAAGCTAAGACCTTCTGGAATAAGGTATATGGACTTCTTCCTATGCATACTTTAAAGGCAGAAGTCTTTTTTCTTTGTTTTTGTTAGTTCACTTGCATGATGTCTGAATCTATTTTCTGTTTACTGCCATCAAGACAATCTATCTGCAATAAAATGCATCCCCTTGCATGTGATACTGGAGAACTAGCTGCACTGAAAGCCTAGGATAACAAGCAAATATTCCTCTCTTGACTTGTTCTTCCATCTTCCTAAAGTTAGGCAAAAGCAATGAGGACCTCAAAGGATGAGCTGCCTCTGCTGTGAGTGGAGTGTGGCACCTCGGCACGCCCAGAACATGCGAGTCTGCAAGTGTAAAAGCATTATACTGTCTTTATACCATAGGCTGTCTGCTCTCCAGAGATGCATCACCTGAAGTACCAGCCTCTGTATATCATTAGATGGAAAATTATATTTAGGAGAACTCTGACCAAAGGGCTAATGTCAATCACAAAAACCTGGAAATGCCAGGATGGTTTCCTTTGCTTGACCTGCCCGCCTGACTGCATTGCTGCAGCCTCCGATGTCTTGCTGGGGAGCTATTTCTAAGATGAGACCTGTGGCAGTCAGTGTTTACTGTTCCCAAGAAGCAATTCCTTACTGTGATGTTTAGTTCTTACTGTGCACCATGGGGCTGTCTTCCCTATTTTTAAAGCACGTGATTCAAACTATGATTCAAGCACAGATATGCCATTCAATTCTAATTTTCCTATGTCCTGTAACTGCAGGACGTGTCACAGCTCCACTGTCCATCGTGGGGAGTGCAGTCTCCCTTCTACAGACATGCTTTCTCCCAGTCTCACACTATTTGCAGCACCTGCAGACTGGGCCCGGGCAGAGCAGGTTTCCCCCCGCGGTACCCGGCTGCCCTTGGCCCGTGCAGGAGGATTTCTCCATCACCCACCAGCCACCAGCCCCTCTGCAGATGGTTGTGACCAAGAGCTGACAGCAGCCTGGCTGCCCCTCATCTCCAGCCTTCATTCAGACAAATATCTCCTATGTTCCCGTTTGCCAAAATTAGGATGTAGATTTTCAGCCTCAACCCTTAACAAAAAAAGGGGCTAGGGCAAGCAACGCCTGTAATTTTTCCAAAGCAGCACAACTCATCACGGGCCATTTCCAAGTATCTTTTTGCAGTTTCGTTTCCTTCCCCACCCTGGACAGGGATTGAGAGCAAGGCTGGCAGGTAGAAGCTGCG
>VXBW01008765.1:727015-783962 GCA_013400375.1 Thinocorus orbignyianus | reverse complement strand
GGGGGGGGGTGTCGGGCACACCCACGCAGCTCCCATCGACTTTGGTGCAATTTACATCCCTGGGAGTGATGGAATTGGGTCCCAGAGCCTGGTGCCGGCCCCGCTCTGACTCGCTGTGTGCCTCCGGGCGAGTCATTTAACACCAGGCTGTGATGCCTCTCATTGAACTACACATTACACCAAAAAGGGTCTCACGGAAGTCAATGGAGCTACTTGTGGAGCGCTTGTACTTAGTAAGTGTGTCACAATCTGGCCTTCGCTTAAGTTTCCCCTTTTATAGGAAATTACAGACTCATTTCCAAGGTTGTGGGGCTTAATTAGTTTATGTTTGCAAAACACATCTTATTGCTGGTGAAAGGGAATAACCATTATGATGATGATGATGTGTTCAGTGCATGGCAAGGTCTTGGGTCTGTCTAGGCTTTGCTTCATTTATTCTGTATAAAATAAAATAAAATAATAATAAAAAAAAAGTCCTTCCTTTGCAATCATTTGAAAACCTATTTCTAGGAATGGTGCACTCATTCTTCTGTCAGTAGTGTTAGGGGGAAAAAAAAGAAAGACAACAAAAGAAATCCAAACTATCCTTGGGCAAAGTTCCCCAGAGACGGAGCCCAGGACACAAACCCAGTCACCACCACAGGGTGATGGGGCCTGACCAGTCGCAGCAGAGCTGTGATAAGAGTTCTCTTCAGATCGACTTTGTGGGTCATAACACTTTTCCAAACATAAACACCTTTCCCTTTCCCCAGCTCAGGATATATTCTTTTTTTTTTTAACCTTAACGTATCACACCTTTAAAAATCGGCATTAGCAAACAGTTTGATTTTTTGTTAGTTGTAATCAGGTTTTCTTGAATTCTGTTTTTTTGTTGGGGTTTTTTGTTTTTTTAATCCAAGTATGGTTCTCATGGTGTAGTAAATGACATTAGGCTTTTGTAAATTCTTGCAGAATATAACAGATCATTGGTTTTATAACACAGTCACTGCTTTTGCATTCTGATGAGATTATTAGTAGCAGCCTAGAATACAACATCCCTGCATACTGTTAGTTAAAAAAAATAAAAGTTTACTAAATGGTCTCTTGTCAACTGTATCTGAAAATCATTATAGTTTCTCTAGTTTCCTTTACATGGAGGGCTTCTTCTGTGAGCTGGTGGGTTACATCAGTATGAAGTTACTGAATTATTGTAGAGATGCTGTTTATTTCTCTATAGCTCTGTTTGTTTTTCTACAGAAAACCAGTTTTTTAAGTATTTATAAATTGGTTATAAAAATTGTTCACATGCCCAGACATGCAATATGGTATCTGAGCTCAGTAAATATATTTTTCCTTTCATATTTTAACTGCAATTACATTAGACATTTTTATCTCCTGTCAAAGCACATACAAATCAAGCCGCTTTCTGATCTTTTCACACATCCTGTCTCGCAGCCCTAAGGCAGTTTCATTTGCCAATGAAGACACGAACCATCTGATCTTTTCAGGCCAAATTCCCTCTCTTCCACCCTGCATTGCAGCTCCCGGTTGTAGGTCTGGCGTGGACCTCCCCCCACTGCAAGCTGGTGACCCACGTGTGGCACTGACCCGGTGCCTTCAGACCCTGCTCACCGGGCAGAGGAGAAGAGAGAATTTTAAGCCTGAATATATTTTTTAAAGGGCTAAAAATGCTGGAATTAAAAGCTGGCTAGTGATATGCAGCATTTTCTCTGCTTCCATACTGTTATTAACATACATCTGTATTAACACCATGACAGTCCACCCTACAAATTGATACAATACCAAATAAAGAGCCTGCACTGTGCACTGTAATGACTCTACAGGAGCCATTACATCTGATATAGTCAATATTATACATTTTTTAAAAATGTATGAATGCATATTTAACTGAGAGATCTGATCTGCTCCAGCAGCTCTGGTCTATCAGAAACATAATATGCATTTTAAAAAACTGCTTGCATACATTTTACATTTTTACCTGAGAGGCTGAACACGAGGTCAACATATAAACCTTTTCTTTTCTGTGCCTGCCCCTGACTTGTTTGCTTCAAAACAAAACAATAATAAGTGGGAAATCTGATGAAGTCCTGGCTCCGTGGCCTCGCCTTCCCATCCCCTTTGCGCCTCCCTTCAGCAGCTTTTGCTCCACGTCCCCAGCACAGTGCGTGGGTACGTTCGCTTTTAGTACAGCTGGGAGGAGTGACCAGCCTGTGTCTCAGCAAAGGGAGCATCTCTGGGTATCTGCTGATTTGCACGGTTGCAG
This sequence comes from Thinocorus orbignyianus, assembly GCA_013400375.1. NCBI lineage: Eukaryota > Metazoa > Chordata > Aves > Ciconiiformes > Thinocoridae > Thinocorus > Thinocorus orbignyianus. Next base: position 781,699 of record VXBW01008765.1, on the reverse strand, counting down.
CTGATGGCTGTGTCACCAGCTGCAGAGAAAGGGGGGGGTTGTGGGATGCCACCAACACCCCCAGGTTACCTGAGCTGCACGGGGAGGGGGTGAGAGGGGAACGCAGCTGTAAAGTCCTGGCAGATGCCTTTCTCTCTTGAGATCATACCCTGTGGCTTTGCAGACAGAATGAAGGGCACCGTGGCCACATACTCCTGGGGGCACATTTGGGGTGGGAGCAGCAGATCTGGGGAGATGATTCTGGGATTCCACAAAACAGCATCCCCCCAGGGTGAGGTTGGACTTCAGCATGGAACCACTGGAGGTTTCTCTTCAGATTTGTGGAGGTTGCTGGTGAGAGTCTTTGAACAGTCCCAGGCACCCCCAGCTCTTCAGAAGGTGCTGCTCCTCCCCTGTGTGGCTGCTGGACTGTCTGACCTGTTTTGGGTGTTGTCGTCAGAGGACATACACATTCAGCCCTCCTTACCATAAGAGACAGGATAAAAGAAGGGGTACAGGGAAAAGGCATCTACACATTTATATTTTTGAAAAGCAACCTTTGCTTTTGTTGTTACTGTGAAAATGTTCGCATGTTAAAAATACGTGCAAGTCACATTCCAGGGTGACAGAGCATTGGGACAGGTTGCCCAGAGAGGCTGTGGAGTCTCCTTCTCTGGAGAGGTCCAAAACCTGCCTGGATGCATTCCATTCCAACCTGCTCTAGGTGAACTTGCTCTGTCAGAGGCTTAGACTAGATGATCTCTGAAGGTTCCTCCCAACCCCTACCATTCTGTGATTGCCTTTCCCACCCATACCCGAATGCACAAATGTCCCCGTGCTCTCAACAGGCTACCGCAGAACATGGATTAACTGTGATTTCCCGGGGATTTGCAGCCACTCCTTGTCCTCAGGAAACGTTTCTCCTTCTCACCTATTACAGCCCTCTTTGGCTTCCTCCTTTATATATTTACCGAGCTTTTACATTCTCCCACCTGTGTGAAAAAAACTAAATAGTGTAATCAGTAGAAGAGCATACATAAACATTTTTGTCATTCATTACTCCTATATAACCATGGATGCGCATGGTAGTTTTGAGGCTAAATGTAGCTTGCCCACATAAGGAGGATTTGGACTGCAATGCCACCAACGTTGCCAGCTCCGTAGCAAATCTTACTCATGGGTTTTCCCTTAAAGTGCTTGTTCCCGGAGTCAGGTCATCACATGAGCAGCTTGGGTTTCTGAACAAAAGCTGGTTTCTGTCACATGCAGCTGTGGTTTGAAAACATGCAGCTGAAAGGCTCTCTCATGCCAGTATCAAGAGTCAGATATTCTTTGTTGTGTCTATATTTGTGGTTCTTTTTTCAGGTATCGTGTGGGGAGGGGCACACGCTGCTTGTGGAGGCCACGCAGACACTGTGGGTAGTTGACTGGTGCGAGGCACGTCACATCAGCTCTTCAAACACTTTCTGAGGTATATTTCAGAACAGCCTGGCTAGCAATGTCAGCTGTAACTGTTTTCAGGACTGTGGGTAAATGTGGATTTCAGAGCAGCAGTTGGTGACAGTAGGAGGTTTGGGGGCAATTTTGAGTGAAGGTGCAGCTTCTTGAACTCTGTGCTTCCTGGGTCAGAGGAGATCTGGGTGTGAGTGCATGTGCTACTGGAGTACGTTCTAATATTACTATTAAAAAAAGCTACTAATGCAAGTGCTGAGTTGTTGTTCAGTGACATGTAAGACTGAAAGACAACTATCCTTCACTGATGAAGCTTCAGCCCAGCAACTGCCAACAGCTTAAACCAGTGAACAACTCCTCATAGCACAGAAGAAAAATGTTTTACAAACAGTCCCTGATCTTACAGTTATCTCCCGTTCTCTTATCAGAAGAGTAATTCAGTGTGCAAATATTATTAAAGAAGAAATGTATGAAATAATGAGGAATCATTTCTGTCAAATGGATATAAGATGCTAATTGGTGATGTACTGAATCCCAGAGATGCTTGACATTCAAAAAGTGAGTGAAGTACGGCAGAGCATTTGTATAGGCCATCTGGAGATGTACACCATACTCTACACTTGATGAGAAAGTGGCATTAAACTGAAATTTCTGATTCCAAGACCTAAATATGCATCACTCCAGGCTTCAATTTTCATAGATTGCTGGGAAGATCACAGATAAACAGCAATCTGGCACATCTCCGATAAGAGGGAGAGAAATGCTTTGTGCTCCATTCCTTACAAAATTATTAATGATTTGAAGAACTTCCATAAACTTAAGAAGAAATATCTTCAGAGCTCACATTCCTATTTAAACACTATTCTGGCTCCTGGGGTAACTGGACTGTGAAATCTCTGTGCAGACATGGATATCCAAAATGCTGTATCAGCAAACTCCAGTACCATTACAGGGGGAACAGCACCCAAATTACAACCAGAAACATCATACAAACCTGCATGGTGATGCCTTCAGTTCTTTCATGACATCATGATTTCTCTGGAAAGAGAACAAACAAGTTGTAAAAGCAGGTAGTAGCAGTAGTTGTTCAACATCTCAGAGTTTCCAGAAATCTTTAACTTATGTCACTGAACAATTCTCATTCTTGCTAAAATTTGCTCTTGCAAAGCACTTATACAGCATATTAAACCTTAAGATGATCCAGATGGTAGTGTCGAAGACATTACATTGCAAATGTACACACTGCTACTGTCTTCAGACACTGCTGTCAGTTCTTTGCAGTGCTGTCAGCCCTACGGGCTATGTATGTCCTGAATCTATGACATTAGTTCCTGCACAGAGCTACTAGTGCATCGCAGCCCAGACAGCCCACAAGCTAAGGAGAGAGGGGCACCACACAGCTGGAGGGTACATAGTGGGGAACTTTCAGGAAGAGGCAAGGCAGAGCAGTCATAGAATTGGTGCCAATTTTCATAGGTAGCTGAGGGGAAGTAAAACCCTCAAGATAACAATGGAATCCACCGACATTTGTATAATGCTCTTCCCGAGCTTGAAGAACAATAATAGAGAAAGTGAGGAAGTGCTCGCTCGGATGTAGCAGCTGGGCAGGGGGAGCTGCTCACATGGGCCAGGGAATAGTCAACATCTCACTAGGGTCAAGAACATCTAGGACATAGTGGTTTGGTTTGGAGGGTGGATATTTTGAGAAATTACAAAAGTAGAGGTTTAGATATGGCAATGAGCAAGGTCAAAGCTGAACCCAGGCCACAGTGACCAGCAGAATGATTATGGTGTAAATAAAAACCAGAAAAAGCAAGAAGGCTTTTGAAGGAAAAAAATAAGATTACTGTTTTTATTACCTCAGACTTGAACTGTGCCTTGAAGGTCTATCCTTCTGGCAGTGGTATTGTTGTAGTGATAACAATTCAAAGAAATTAGTAGACCAAGTAGTACTTAGACCAGCTGATATGTTCAGAGTAAATTGTCTCCAAGGTGTAGAAACCATTCTACAGCTCATTCTCAGTAGCCCTTCTTGGGATGAATTATGGTACCAAGCTGCTTCTCAAGCAGCCTCTGACATGTTGTTATTGTAAGGAATCATTGTCAAAAGACTGAGATACTTCACTTCTCCAAAGTGTTATGGTGTCTGTTCATGCTGAAGATGCAGTTTCACTTCTGGTTCCAAAGCATTTGGAATTGAATCACACCCACCATGACAGAAAGAGCTGAGCCAGCACAAGCTAATTCAGTTGCTTTAAATTGTTCACAGATTTGACATAATCTAGATCCTGACGGATCAGGTGCTAACATACTACTCTAATGTTTTAGTGGATCAGACATTGTCTGTCCTCCTGCACAAAGCTGGTATAAACACTGTGTTGTGCTTTCAGACCAAGTCTCCAGGAGTGGAGCTGTGTACTTTGCCTGCTTCACATCTCACTTTGACAATTTGGGGATCTGCTCACAAACTGGTCATGTAGAAGCGTGCTCTGGCAGCAAGGATGCCATACTAATAACTAACCAGCATGCTAGGTGGAAGAGCTCCAGAGATCTTCTTGTTTCCTCCTCTGCCACAAGACTAGAAAGAGTAAAACCAGAAAAAAACCTGGAAAATTTGCCTGACCTCTTCTTTACAATTCTCCAGTGCTGGCAACTCCATAATTTCCCTGAACAATTGTGACTATGCTTTGCTGCTCTTCTTTCTAGGAAGGTTTTCCCAATGTCTAAATGTAGTCTTCATTAATACCTATTGAATTTATCACTTCCTGTCCTATCAATTAGTCTATACTCTCAGCACTAGGCTTTGATCATTTATTGTTAACACAGATTTCAATGGGTTTATAAAGTTGTCAGACACACTATTTGTGAACAACTTTCAATTGGGTAATTAATCACCGCATCTATTTTCTGTTATTGTGATTCCAATTCTGCATGTGTATACATGATTGATTTTTAGGCACACAAATGGTCCCAGTAAAGACAATGACACTTGTGGATTTACACGTGAGTATATACTTACTGCTCGGAGTCAAGATTATGGTAGAAATCGTGTTGTTGCATAAAAATCCTCTAATTTCAGTCCTGGACTTCAGTTATCTCAGTTCATAGGTAGTCCTTCAAACCAGAAGTGCTGAAAAGTCTTTATTGACATTCAGTAACTTTAGAAGTCAGTAACTGGTTTATGGCTGCACCCAAATGATCACGGTACCAATACTATCACAGACAAAGGGTGCTTTGGCAGACTGGATCATCACTAGCAGGACCGTACATGTATGAATAAATTAAAAAGCATTTTCATCCTTAAAATTTATAAAAATCGTCTCAACATTCCTCCATAATAATTGCAGATGACTTTCAAAGTTTTGGAGTATAAATATATTACTAAAGACTGATTTAATTAAGTCATAAATAATATTGAGGTTATGACCTCAAATTAATACTTTAAAATAGATGACTCCAGGGAATGGTTTTAAACTATGTGTTATTTTGCCCATTCTGTGGGTGTTGATTAAAAAGTATTCAGACTAGGAAAGTTACTGGGAGAAATTATTAAAAAACATTTTATTGTTATTTGAATGAAGAATACAGTAAAATTGCACCAGTTGAATTATTCAATGCACTTTTTAAAAATTTGATCATAAATTTTGAATTTTTGAGAATCCTAGGTTCTTAATGCTGGTGAAGTGTGTCCAATCTGTAGCAGATGCTACAAATAGTTACCAGGTTAAACAAGATGCAAATCTCTTGCTCTCAGCATAAGGATGTAAGAGTCAAATGCCACAGGGAAAAATAAAATCCCGGAGAAGAGAGGGGATGCACGTGAGAGTGACCCTGATTATCCTTGGAGTGGGCTCAGTAACTCCTCTGAAAATGCTGGAAAAGCATGGATTGGAAAATTGCTGGAAAGGACAAGGAACAGTCAGTCTACAGGCTGACTTTTTCAGGGCTTAGAATCTAACGCAGAGGTTCGACGCATTGGAGGTATCTGCCAGCACGCACAAGAGAAGCTACAAGAACTTGTGCTTTGCTGCTTTTCACTTCTCCTGTTTCAAGTGCAGGTTGAACCCTCGCCAACAGGGAGGGACAACACCACAGTACACAGCAAGGATCCAAGTCTCTTCTAACACCCCCAGTGAAGAATTTGGGCGGGAGAACATGTGCTCGGTGTTGTTTTCTCCACATGAAGGACAGGCAGCTGCAGGGGAGCTTTCACCGGGGAGCTGCCTCACTGTCCCTGACCTCGGCTCCCAGCCAAACAAAAGCACCAAGCAAAAGACAACGTGTATTTTCCTGAGTTTCAGGACATATCTCTGTGCACTGAGATGTGTGTGGCTGTGCCTGCGGTGAGCTTCAGAGAGCACATGAACAGCCGATGTTGCTTGTCTCTTGGCACCCCCATGCACAGCAGCATCATGCCACAAAAGCACCTTGCTCCTCTCCTGAAGCTCCAGTACCTGGCACCTCCCCCACAGCCCCTTTGCTGTGAATGAGGTGAAGGAAGCTAAGGCATTAGGAGGACTAGCTACTGCCCCCCTCCTTTGGGCAGCACTGATGGTGGCAGCAGGACTTGGTGTAGTGGAGCTTGGGCTGTGCTCTTAGCTTTCCTGACAATTAGTCTGGAAACCATCCTATGCTGATCACCTGCTCCCCCTATTAACTCACTGCAGGAAAAAAGCTAAGGGGAGAGGGAGAAAAGAACAAACTGCCATTTCTTTGTGGCTCTTACTTGCCTGACAAGTAGGTCTCTTATACTTGCCTTTTTCTTGGCACTAGTGGCACATAGAAGATCCATAGAAGATGCGAAAGCAAGCAGTCTGACAGCTTTAGATACCTGAGTTCACTAATAAACATCTATCTTCTTTTGGTGAGTTGCACAGTGCTACAGGCTTCATTTGGATGTGCTGGAATCGACCTTGCTTTGGTTAAGGAGGTGTTTAATTAAAAGGACGAAATGTTAGAAATTCAGTAAATGTCACATTAATTTCAAAAACTGTTATTACTAAATACGCATTAGTGAAAGAATCATAAATGCTACTCATAGTAGTTATTTAATAAATTGCTTAGCTTCTAAGAATGATTATGCAGTGGTTAGTTTGTCTTGTTACAGACATATTTCAATTATTTCACAGTGGGCTCCCTGTTCATCACCAGCCACCACGTTGTAGCACCTGGGATACAGAAGCCCCTCCACTCTGGTTGCCATTGAAACCTTCGCTGCAACAAACACTCCTGTGATGCCTGCAGAATTCCCCAGGCTGCCTGCAAGGACCCTTCCGAGCACGTCAGACACACTCCCAGTGTTCCCAGCAGTGCACCGTGAAGCGGTGGTGCGAGGACAGGATCGTGAAGGTATTAACAGTGGCATCATAATGAGTGTGGGATTGTTATATATGGGTTTCTTAATGCTTCTCTTCTGGAAAAAACTGACATAGTGATGCCTCTTTCCTCCCAGGATTTACATCACCCTATGTCATACTAGAAGAAGTGCGCAATATATATGCTGCTTGGTTCAATAAGTAGCTTTTCAGTTCTCCAAAATTTAAATAACTCTCTAGTAAATCCAATCTGTTATTCAGAGCAATTTCTATTGAATCCCATTGGTTTCACCTGTATTATTGAAGGGAGCCTACAGGAGAGATGGAGAGGGACCCTTTGTCAGGAAGTGATAGTGATAGTAGTGATAGGACGAGGGGTAATGGTTTTAAACTGAAGAGGGGAGATTTAGATTAGATATTAAGAAGAAATTCTTTCCTGTAAGGGTAGTGAGGCAGTGCAACAGGTTGCCCAGAGAAGCTGTGGATGCCCCATTCCTGGCAGTGATCAAGGCCAGGCTGGATGGGGCTTTGAGCAACCTGGTCTAGTGGGAGGTGTCCCTGCCCATGGCAGGGGGGTTGGAACTCGATGATCTTTAAGGTCCCTTCCAACTCTAACCATTCTATGATTCTATGATTATCTTCTCCAAGTTCCACTGCTCATGGTGAGTCAGCATGGCCTAAAAGGCTGAGTGCAAAGAGCCAGAAATAAGACATTTTTCCAGGAGGAAAAGTACATAAGCAGGATGTCCTTTCCAGATGCTGAGCTGAGGAATTTCGTTTCGCTTAGCTAAATTCCCCTTGCAGTTTCTGATAGGTGCAAAATTTTATTTTATGCTGTCATAAACTCCTCTTCTGCTGTGCACTGGTGAATACTGGAACCTCTGGATCCAGGTTGCATTTCAATGGTAAGTGGAGTCATATTTGTTCTTGTTTCTTTGTATTTATAAATGCTTTGGAGTCCTTCTCCATAAAAAGGTGCTGCAGAAAGCGTAAACTATATTCTAGTATTATGTGCATCATCACTTGCAGGGGAAGTTCTAAATATATTTCACTCTCGCTGTAGTCTATCAAGTTAATGTAATTAGGAACATTAAGGCTTTTTATAAATCAGATGAAGGATGCAAATTTTTTTCTCCAAATCACATGGAATTGAATAAACCCAAATGCAGAGACAGTCCATAAACCCCCATCCTAGTCTCTCTAAGATTTTTGTTGCTCTTGTTTGTTTTCTTAAAAAAGTACAAAAAGACAGATACCAGTAGTAAGCTCACAGTGTGCCCAGGTAGAATACCGAAAAAGTCACTTCTGGAATTCTCCAGTATAGTCCTCGATGGCGAAGACGTGGACTTGGGTTTTTTGGATGGGTTTTTGTTTTGTTGGGTTTTTTTTGTTGTTGTTGATTGGGTGTATTCAATTCTACATTATTTGGAGAAAAAAAAAAACCATCATCATGGCCAGCTCATCACCTCATCACTCAGACCAGCTGAGGATGCAGGAGCATGTCTTTATACTCAGCCGTTTTCCTATTCTGCCAAATCTCCAGTGACCCTCTCACTAGAAGTTGTTAGAAACTGTAGAGATCTCAGAGATAGCAGAGATTAGGTTCGAGGTGGTGGATGTCCCCAGAGTATTTGAGAGCTCCATGTAATACCTACCCTGTTCACTTGAAGCTTAACTCTAAATTATTTGCTCTGGTCACATTTTTTACAACTGAACTTGACGCAGGTAAGGGATATGGTGGGTTTATGACAGTATGAGGCTAAAGAAAACTTGTGTGGGACAACATGAAGAAGGCTGGTAGGACTCAAGATGAATGCAAAATCTGTATTCTGAATGAAACAGGCCATGGGCTGTTCTCCAGCCTCACAGCCACCTAGCATGGCACAGCTTGTATGTGCACACCTGGGCTCTCTCCGCTCTCTTGTCCATCCAGGACAGCGTGGCTGTACCCAGGAATGGTCTCTGGCTCATGACACCACTTCAGCTGTGCTGAGGAACTGCCTGCTGCCTGGGAGAGCACTTGCTAGCATTGCCCTTGTGCCAAAGAGCGATGAAACAGTGTGGACAGGAGTGGGTAGTGATGGAGTCAACACCCTGGCTCTGATTTAATCACCAGTACAGACACGGCTGAAATTGTACTGTGGAGATGTCCCTGGTCTCTGCACAGCAGTAAGGGATGCTTTAGATTAGTGAAACTGATGATATCTGTGGGCAAGACAGCCAGAGTTCTTGATAATGGGGTAGACTAAGGAGACAGTAAACTTCTGGTAAAATGAGGGAAAAATGATCATAGTACACTGCTGCTCTTCTCCCCCCTGGCCCAAAGCAGTGAAACAGCAGCTGCCCAGCTGTGCAGCAGGTCACTGTGCTACAAAAGTACTTGTCATCCTTGGAATTTGACAGCTTTTCCATATGCTGGTAAAAACATCCACCTTGTACTTGCTTGTTCCTCAACACCGGGTCTCCCAATACAGGAAAGATGTCATCAAACTGGAGCAAGTTCAGTGGAGGCCACCAGGATGTCTGGGTCTGGAGCACTTGTCCTATGAAAACAGGGAGCAAGTGGTACTAGGGTTTGCTCAGCCTGGAGATGGGAGAGCTTCAGGGGCACCTAAGAGCATCCCTCCAGTACCTATGGAGATGTCACTGAGAAGACAGAGCTGGTCTCTTTGTAATGATGCACAATGAGAAAACAAGAGGCACCAGGCATAGGTAGAAAGTGAGACACAATGTTATAAGGTGACAAATTCCCCCTGTAACACAGTGAGGCAGCCGCACAGCCTGCCCAGGGAGGCTGTGCAGTCTCCACCCTTGCAGCTTTACAAAGCCTGACTGGAGAAATCCTCGAACACCAGATCTGAGCTCTTGGCTGAACCTGTCCAGAGGAGAAAGTTGGACTACAGAACTGCTGAGGACCCTTCTGACCTGAATTGTCCTTCAATCCTGTAGAAAACTTCATCCCAGTAAAAGCAGTAATACAACTACAGCAACAATAATGTCTAAGCAGACTGTCACATGGTGTTTGCAAAAAACATTTTCCAGGACTGAGAAGGTTTCAGAAAAATTTTCTTTCTAAAAGCACTTTTTGTGACTTGTCCAAACTTTCTGGAATAAAAAAGTTCTTCTAAGGGATGAAATGGAAACCGTTAGGAAATTGGTTTGCATAGAAAGAGGGGGGCAGTTAGAAGAAAATCAAGCACCGGGTGCTCAGCAGGTACTAATTGGGTGGTTAGTTGTGAAGAAACTGCTTCCCCCAGGTACTGGGATAAGGCAGCACAGAAATGACTTGAAATATGGATGTGACCCAATACCTCCCTTTTAATTCAATCTTTTTCCAGCCCATCGCTGGAATTTACACAACGTTTTATTGACTATGGTATCAGAAGCTATCAATTTGCTGCAGCCTCATAAAAATAAAATAGTGATACAGAAGAGAAACTGCTGTGTCAGACACACTTCAGCTATTCCCAGCTTTCCTCGACCCCTTCAACTACCCTCTCATCATAAACATCACTATTCTGTTTGCCTCTTGCTTCTCCTAACCACTAAAACAGGGAAACAAAAACATAGCCCAGAAGCTGTTAACACAAGACACAGAAATGAGTCAAATGTTCAGTGTCTGAAATATTTGTTGGCACCAACTAGTAGGAAGGAACAAATAAGCAAGGAAATAGCATAAAACCAGGTGTGTCTGTTGGTATGAGAGAGATAAAAGCAGGGCTACGTATATAAAATGGAGCAAGAGTGTTGTATCATACCATGATTGCTGTGGTAATTACCCATTTTAACGCATATTAGTGCAAACAGCTGTGCAAAATTCATACAAATGGTGGAACATAAGTAATACTCTTTAATTAAAAAATTACAAGGTCTTTTTTTGGTTGTTTTTTTTTTTTTTTTGAAAGAGTTAAATATATTTTGCTCATTGTGCTTGGTCCCCTATGACATAAATATCTCCCAAGCAACAGTAACAGGGGTGCATAGTAACTGTTTAACTCTTGTTTTAATTCCATGTATATTAAAAATAACTTTGTTTAGTGAAATCAGAAGTATATTTTGAAATAATACCTTTGTTTTGGCCCTGAAAATCATAGACCTTCTGCAATATTGATGCTTTTTACCATGCTTTATGCATAGCCACGTCAAAGACAGAGCATTTAACAAAAAATAAAATAGCTCAAGTTTGGTGAAGTTACAGTGTTTCTGTTGTGACCATGCAAATTGGCTCTTATAAATTATATTATTAGCAGGAGATGCAGGTATTTGGACCATAACTATGGCCCTGGGTGACTGGAAGCCATGAGGAACCATAAAGACACAGAAATGTGTCCCTAAATACATAAAAATGTACAGGACAAAACAGAAGATGGGATCCTAAAAGTGTATTTTAGGTTGTGTGCCCCATAACAACTTAAGGGGAAGCTCCAGAGTGTGGAGCCCCTGTTAACCTCATTGCTCGAACACTGGGGCTTGCAAACTTCCCCAGGAAGTTTCAAGTCTTTCCGGTTATGCATTTGCTGATGAGAATTGTTCCCTTAAGTACATGCCCAAAGAGATAAACTTTATGCTGTATGCTAACTTTATGATGTGATAAAAGTTTGTGTTTGAGGTACCTTACTGATTATCTATTAGGTGGAAGGAAAAGAATAAAACAACCAATTAAACAGTAGCTCTCGCATCTGTATCTTAGCTAACCTGGTAATCGAAAAATGGCCCCCATTTTTCCCTCCCCCACCCACTTTCATGTAGCATTTCAAGAACTCTGTCCAAGAATATCACTATATGAAAAAAAACATCATCTCAAAATTATTAAAATCTCTGTGGGAATTCATGATTAATTTTAAGGCCTGGCAGATTAAAATACATTATTATGTACACTCTAGTGCATCCTTTCAGATATTTTCAGAATCTGATTTTGCTCTCTTGATACACACCAATGATTCTACATGTATCTAGTAGATTGCAAGGAATAGATTAGCATTAAAGAGGCAGTATTGTGTTGTTAGGTTGTTATGTGTAACTTGTGCTCATACATTAAGAAAAATGTAGCTGGCATTCCCTTGGACACGACCAGACCCCTTAAAAAAAGGAGAGAATTATTAATAGTTGGTTGTAATGCATTTGTAGAGCACTTCTGAAATTTTGACCTTTAGCACATTAACTGGCTGTTTTTATCCAGCTCCCAGGCAGAGTAAGATCTACAGTAGCCAGCTTAGGTAATGGAAATAATGGACTTATTAGTAGGACTTGTTAAACCTTCAGTTCCCCAATGTTCTATCTTTAGTCCTGGACCTAGCTTTGCAATGAATCTATGGCGCTAAACAGCAAAATCAACAGCACTCAATGTCAAGAAGACAGAAAAAAATGTTTTTTACTTGGGACAGACTGATCAAATTGATCATTACTGTGAAGTTGTTCATTCACAGTTTAGCTTTATGAACATTCAAGTTTCAGCTTCAGCCCCAGCAGCTGTTGTATTTATGACTAGAAGTCTGAGGACTCATCTAACATCAACTTTCCATCATCCAGCAACATCTTTGTCCTCCATCCTGACAAGGTAAGTAGACAGAGCCTTTTTTCATTAAGGCCTGTTTTCTCTCATAATTCTAATGTAATTATCTTCACTACTCTTCCATTTTCCATCTACAACTTGGTATCAACCTGTCTGAGTTGTGGGCACATAAACAGGACAAAGGACTTTCACAGCATTCTGGCTGACATAACACAATCCCTCTGTCTCTGCACAGTCTCCTGTTCATACTCTCAGAGCCCACTGGGTGCAGGACCAGACTGGATTTCATGTCCAGTTGACCAGTCATCATGATTCCCATCTTCTTCACTGACTCTCTTATGAAGATGTCCCCTCTCTTTCAAGTACTTTCCCCCCGATGCTGCACATTCAGCTGTAATGAAATTATACTGTCTGTTTGTGCCCATTGTCCTAGCAGTCAGCCCCTCCTGCAGCAGAGATCTCTCCAGGTCATTATTTAACATGGCCCCAAATGTCACGTCATCTGCAAACTTTATTGTAACGATTTTATGTTTTCTTCCATGTCATTGATAATGTTAAATGATAACCAGCCAAGAACCAATCCCTGCAGAACCCAACTAGCAACAAAACACAGTCAGTGTTGCTTATAATTACATTTTCAGACATATCTTTTAACCAGTTTAATGCATTTAACATGTGCCACATTGGGTTTGTATTGCTGTTTCTGCTATTTCCTTTAAAATACTTTGAAGTACTTGGTCAAATACTTCACAAAAATACAAGTATACTACATCAGTGTATGAACCAAATTAATAATCTCATAAAAATGTTAGGAAGTTAGTTTTACAAGAGCTGTTTTCTATGAAAACATGTTAATTGTCACTAATTACACTACATTGTCCATTAACCAAATCCTCTGTCAATGATCCCATTTGAAAACTGTGGACTGACATCAGAGTGAGAGGCCCAGAGCTAATGCAGTCATAGTATTCACTCTCTTTTAAATACTGGCACAATGCTGCCTTTCTATTTCTCCTCTGCTACACCTGGATCATCTAAAAAAATATTGAAAATCATTGCTAACAATCTAAAGAGGTCCTTGGCTAACTCTAAATAAAACATCTGAAGTGCTTGAGTGTTTCCGGAGGAGAGCTACCAAGCTAGTGAGGAGTCTGGAGAATAAGTCTTATGAGGAGATGAAAGAGATGGATTTGTTCAGCGTGGAGAAAAGGAGGCTGAGAGGAGACCTTACTGCTCTCCACCATTACCTGAAAGGAGGTTGTAGAGAGGCAGGGGTCAATCTCCTCTCCAAAGTTACAGATGATAGGACAAAAGGAAATGACCTCACATTGTGTCAGGTGAGGTTCAGACTGGATATTGATATTAGGAAAAATTTTACACTGAAAGGGTTATTAATCTTTGGAATGGACTGACCAGGGAAGTGGTTGAGGCGCCATCCCTGGAGGTATTTAAAAGACAAGTTGACATAATGCTTAGTGACGTGGTTTAGTGATGGTTTATTATCAGAGTTAGGTTGGTGGTTGGACTGGATGATCTTAAAGGTCCCTTCCAACCTAGACAATTCTATGATTCTATGATCTGATGATTTTTAACATCTACCTTTCATAATAGCTGCCTACCATCAGCCTCACATATTGTTGGGAATCCTGAGAAATAGTTCAGTGGCAGTTCCATATCATATGAATATAGATCTACTTTTTTCCCCATGTGAAAAAGAGGGAGATTTCTTGAATTCTTTCACCATTTTTATATTATAAGTGTTTATTTTAATGTTTCCATCTTATTCTTTAAAAGCATCCTTCAGTTTGGACTCTTTCTATTCTTCTAAGTCTCAAAAGACTTTTATTTTACTTTTAACTTCTTTATCTGTAAATTTCCTCTTTGTGTCCACTAGCTTTGTTATACAGTTTTCTGTATTTTTCTGCCTTTAGTGTTGTTCCATTGTTATCGGCATCTCATTTTTTTTTTAATTTTTCTTTTTGTTTTGGTATTTATACTGTTATATTTTCATGCTTTCTTACCTCATGCAACCTTTCTTCTGGACTTCTACGAATTTGATGAGGTAACTATTTCTCAAACAGTTATCATCCATATTTTTCTGCTTAAATTACATCACTCAGATATTTTAGGCTGTATAAAATGCACCTTTTCTAAAGCACCAGATGTGCTGGGGATTCCAGCTGTATTCTGTTTTCACATAACATGCACAGCCAATTTACAATCCTGAGCAGTTGTCAGATTTTATTTCAGACGTAATTTTCTCTTCTTCTAGTAGATGAAACTCCAGTATAACTCTCTCCATGTTGGATACAACTGGCACAGGCTTTTCATTTTTTTGAAAGTTATGAAGTTGTCATCCATGCTTTTAAGAAATTCCAAGGAAATTCTAGTCCTGCCAGCCAGATAGCTCCTGCACATGTCAATCTGATTGAAGGCTGTTCGTCTAATACAGCTTTTTTCCCCCCTACATCTTATGTATAGAAAGACGCTTAAGGAACTGACCATCCTGTTCTTTTGTGTGATTTGGTAGCCCACAGTAGTTGGCAATTGTTACTTCATCTTGTTCCTTATCTGCTATACCTTTGATCATAAGTATTTGAGATCATTTCCTTTAGAGTTGCCAATGACTCAGAAGCAAGTACTGGTGTAGTTGATGCGAGTGCTTTTCTTTGTATTCCTTTGAGTCCTTTTCTTTCTATTCCTTTGCTCATCTGATTCTTCCTAAAAAAATAAAAAATCCTAACATACCAGGCATGAAGTTCTTTCTCTTTCATAATAAGCCCTAGGTCAAATAGCAGAGCTATTTGGTAAAAAGGACTGGGAATTAAAATCATAGGCTCTGTTGCTATTGATTCACAGAAACATTTTCTGTGTCGCTTTACTTACAGACTCAGGGTATTCCCAAACCAGGGAGACTGTTCAACGTGTGCATTGGTCTCGCTGAACAAAGACATAAGTAATAGCAAAGCACAAGACAATGCAGAATCAGACTAAAGTGAGGGGAAATTACACAGTGTTATTTTCAAAGGCACCTCCCCCTCGGAATGCCTCAGTCGCTGGTATCTGAGCAGCAAGAGGGTGTCTGCACTCAGAGGCACTGTACATCCCATTCCCACTGTAACTTATTAAAATCTCTGAAATGCAGACTCCTAGGTTGGACGTCATTCCCTCCTCTCTCAGTCTTAGGTGTCCTCAAGGTAGAAGTCAAGCATTGGTCACGTCAATTCCACCTCCAATCCCTGCTGCTGAACCCAAACTGGAGACTATTGTTGCTAGTGTGGCTGTTTCCTCCCTATGCTTCAATATACCTGCTTCTGTCAAACAGAAGTGCCCAGAATAGTGGCTGTGGAGAGATAATACTGTAAGGGTTCTGGCGTTCAAAGGAATGAGCACTGTAGAAGTATGATTATGACACGTGCTCTTGAAGCTCTAGTAGGACCTTCTGAAAAATGTATAATGTCACCTGCTGTGAGGGTCAGGAGAGCTGACGACACTCAGCATCTTGCAGGAACTGACCTATTGTCACCCATTAATAATTTTTTCTTGCCTTCCATTACCCTGGAGATAAGTTATGTCTGTATCTTACCTAGTGCGGCTCTGAAGAAAATCACTCCCTCCTCTGCCTTTCTTGTTGCCTGAACCTTGGAGTTCATCTGGGTAGTCATTTTGGATGATCCCCACAGCTAAGCAGATAGAAGGAGCAGGGTAGCTCTTTATCTTGTCACCCTCCCAAGAAGCGAAAGGAGGGAAAGAACTTAGACCTCTTCAATCAGGAAATAATGTATGTATCCCTAAATAAGGATTGGAGAAACTACTCTGCAAGGCATCAGATCTTGGGTTAGAACACATTTGTGACAGCCTGCTCACTAACCAGATCTGAGCCTTGCATCCTTGCTACAGTTGTTAAATGAAAGACAAAACAGCAGGCTGATGGCCTGGTGCAGTATCCTGCATCACAGGGCTCATCTCCTTACCGGCAACTACAAGAGAACTAGAGAGCCAGGAAAAAGGATGAAATGGTAGGGCAGTGACACAAGGTCAGTTTAGACACAGAAAAGTAAACAGAATAAAATCAACAAACAGATGTAGTGGTCACTTCTTGGGATGCGTCCGAAGTTTTGCTTTTGAGCTATAATGCAAATTAACTTGAAAGCTACTTCCTTTCTTTTTATTTTCTTGGCTATGTGGGTCAAAGAATGAAGAAAGTAAGAGGGAAAGTTGAATGTAATCAGTCACAAAATGGAAATGAAATTCACGTGAGAATCTGGAAATAATCCTTATGGTCACTTTGATTTATAAAAAAAATAATTCTCACATTGATATATATTTTATTGCCCTTGAAATATTTCGAAGATTTCCTTTCTTATTAAAAAAAAAAAAAAAGAAAGTCAACAAAAACCTGCAAGATCTCGAACAGTTTGTGATCTATATTTTTTTCTCCACAATAAAAAGGACTGGATGTTTTCCGGTGTAGAAAAACCCAAATTAACATACTGCACCATCTGTCTACTGTATCTCCAGGACTCTCTCCACTTCAAACGGAGCTCCTCTTCCTTCCGAACATGAAAGACCTCATCTTCACCATCAACCTGTCTGTGTCTGGGTGACAGGTACCACTGTTTTGTGCTGTTGCTCTGCATCAAAACTGAACCTGTTTCATCTACCAAGTGGGCAGGAAGAAGTTTAAATAGACAGCATCTGCAGTGACTCAATAGGTGCATTTAGTGCTTAGCAGCTTAAATATCTCCACAAGGAGTTTCATCCTGAGTACTTATCTGTAAGTGACCCAAATGGACTAGAGAGGAGGGACTTGGGCATGGAAGAGGCCAGGGGGTGGAAGCCACAGCACTTATGTCAGGAGGTGATAAGAAAGCTGATGCCATGCACTTTCCTTCTCCTCAGTGAACTGATTCACTTTGAATGGTTCATTTATTTATGTGACCATCTAGGGGGAAAAAGTCTTTAATTGCAGGCTCCATAATGTGTTCTTCACATTAAATTCCAAAGTGCTGATTTCAGTTGATTCTGTTTAGAGGTCCATATAGTTTTGTTGGTGCGTTGTGCTCTTTCTTTAACTCTCTTGGTTTTGGTGACATTATATTTTTTTTATAATAGCATAAATAACATTTGTAAAGCAGCTAAATATTACTAACCTCTTTGTACAGAGGAAAAAGAAATTATAACATTAAAAAAAAATAATGTAAATTCTCCCCAGTATGATGCATCAAAGAATAAACTATAAATAAATATAGGAATGACAAGGGAATTATGTATTTTTCTGTAGAGATCACCTTCTCAAGCCCTAGTGTTCATACAGAAAGATCCATATTTTGACAAAGGTAGATCTTTTTCTTTCTCTTTTCCTGAGCCAAACTTCGACACAGCATGCAAAACTTGGTTCTTAGAGGTGGTCTGATTAGTTATTTTGATATTCGTCCCATGAGAGCTTGATATCAAGGAAATATGCAGTGCTGTTTCCTCATCCCTCTTCCCACTCTTCATCAGGATGGTTTTTTGGCCTCCAAAGACATTATCTTTATCTTTCTATGTCTTTTCACTGCTCTTGTAGTTTTTCTTTCAATACCCAGGAACAACAGTGCAAAAAGGCTGGCCAAATACTTGCTGTCTTTTGCTGCAACCAGAGATAAATCTCCAGACTGCAGAGACCTCCATGAGGACTAAAAAGCAAAGATCAGTCTTGGAAGGTCAGCTTTTCCCAACACTTGAGATTAGTTCTTCAGGAAACAAAGTCCTGTCAAGGACTGTTCTGACACGAAGGTGTTTATTAATGAGCAGACTTGCTTACATCTCTTCTCTAGAAACCCAAATGTTGCATATGCTATGTGACTTGTCTCCTAAGTTAACCCTCTTTCGGAGGTGCTAAACTCAAGGGCAAGAGAGAAAAAAGCAGTAAGGTGATCTTGTTGTGCAGCTCAAGATTTTAAAAGCATAATAACTGTACTTTTTAGATAGTCTGGACTTAGTGAACCATTGAAAGTGACCCAGTTCATTGAGTGGAGCTGAACAGATGGAATTCCAGCCTTGCCATGCTTGGCTGACTCTCTGAACAATACAAAATCTTCCTTCAAAGCCGACTCCACCAAGCTTCCTGCCTCATGCATGCAACATTTGGGGATGTTCTGGTCAATTCTCAGTTCAGCTCACCACATTTTGGGGTAGAGCAGGCGACAGACTCTTAGCATTGGGATATTGCTCAGGGTTTTTCATTAGGGCTTTTAAAACTTCTGCTGTTTTGTTTCAGATTTTTTTAAAAAAGAATCCTATATTATGGTCTTTGTTGGAAAATGTCTCACCAGGCTCTAGCCCCTGAAATACAATGGCTTTTTTTTTTTTTTTTTTTTTATTTGACTTGCCTACCACTGAAAGCTTACAAAACATATTTACTGCACGTTTGTGATTTGCAGCAACCCTCCTGCTCAGTAACTCTGAGGGATACTCTAGCAGACCCATGGCTGCCGGACAGAAACCACCAAGCACTACTTGTGAACTGTCTGCTACAGTGGGGAGATGAGGGGGAAGATAAAGTAATTATAGGGAAAGTAAGTATAAATATGGTCAGAAAGCTGCCATCACTTCCTGTGGGACGAGAGTAGAGAAAGACGACAGATGGAAGAGTTTGGGTAAGGTACTGATTTGCTAAATCAATGAGTTGAGCATGGCAGAGACCTCCTCTTGGAGCTGTAGTATTGCAAGTTCTCTAAATTGCAAACTGTCCAGGGCTTTGGTACTCGTGGACTGACAGCAAGAAGGAAGCTTGGGTGAGGTGGGCTTCAAGATAAGTGCAAGAAAGTGTTGACAGAAATACTGCAAGGTTTTAATCTTCTCACATGCCTGAACACCTTAGAAAACTGGTTCTATTTCAGACTCATTTTGAAGTGCCTGTAGCAAGCTCTCCTCTTCTCTTGGTTAGAAAAGTTTTAGGATCCTAGCGTTTTTTTCTTTTATAGTAAACTGGTAATTTATTGATTAGATCTGGCTTGGGAAGAGAAGGACCTGTGCTAGTACATGAAAGGGTGACTACAAAAAAATAAAGTGAGCTGAAGCCATGCAGCCTGGAATGTATCAGATCAAACAGCTGTGGCACAGATAGGGAAATACTCACAACACTGTGCAAGGCAAAGGCATCATCTGAAATAGTGATGTGATTAAATTCCCAAAAAGGAGCATGATCTGGGCAGGTACAAAGAAGGGGTGGGAGGCTATCAGGGAATGAATATCCTTTTTTATGGGAGACCAGAAGGCATTCATTTGTGTATAAAACAAAGCCTCTTAAGAGATATCTTTCCTCTGCCTGCGTGCATCCACAAGGCAAGAAAAAATAAAAACACGGGGATGAAAATGAGCTGTTTTATCCAAAGGACAGTGTAGGCAGAAGCATCCAGGGATATAGGCTGATCAGGAGGGTTTCTAGCCAACTAGAACATGGCTCTGAACCACTGAAGAAAGCTCATTGCCTTCCTGTTCAGCTGAGGCAAGAAAGACCAAGTAGAGCTCAATGGCTATTATCTGACATGGCTTCTCAGAAGGATGGTCTCCCTGACCCAGCAGTCCTTCTGCTCCAGTCTTTGAATAAAGATGCCTACACCTGTAGCTAGTACTTGGCATTTCTCCTAGTGGAGACATTGCAAAAAAGGGTCAAAATCTTCCCTCTTCCCCAGGCTGATGTGGTGATGCACTAGAGAGACCACACAGACCAGGCTTTGTCACCATCTTTGCTAGAGCTGTTCAGCAGATACAGGGCTGTTACTCAAATACTTTTGACTTGCACTGTGCTCACTGACTTTTCTTTAAGAACAGGTCCCAGAAGTCTGTATATGTGGTAATAGTAGTTTCTAGAACTATCTGTAGTCTAATTAACCTCGGTATCAGTAACTGTTGCTAATAAACTTGACTAGGTCCTTGGCACATGGGCAAGTTCCTGTCTTCCTGGAAAAATCTGAATCTGCTTGTTCAAGTCTCACCTTCTCCCATTACTTTTTGTGTGTACAACAGTGAGGTTACAGATAGCTCTGCTACACACAGACGGCTGCAGCCACATCTGTAACAGCACTGTTCATCACAGAGCCATGGTCAGCAGCACCCACTGCTGAGTCATGAGCACACCTGCTCTTTTTGGGGGACTTGGCAGAGATACCTGCTGTCTTACTTCCTGGCTGAACCAAGGAGGGAAATTAAATGCAATGAACTTATTGATCACCAAAAATAGTAACTCACTGGAGAGGGGTTCTCTTCTGGTAGCTGCCAGCTCAGACTATAATGCACTGGAGGATGCTCCAGTGGCTGGGTGAGGTTTATATCCATCCCCTGAACTCACTGCGTACTCCCATTTAGGGCACTTGGGGATTTATAAGTGCTAGCTGAGACACAGGTTTGTCACCGTACACTGCTCCGTGGCAAAGCTGAGGGCAACATGGCTGGGTGGGATGCTGGGGTAGCCTGACAGCCTCACAGCCCCATTTTCTGTCCTCTCTGAGCCAGGATGCTTGACAAGAGGCTATCCTGGCTACACTGCTCCGTGCAGCCCCTGCACCTTGCAGCAGGCACCTTGCACTCTGAGGGGCAGCCACCACCTGCCCCCCACCATCAGCACAGCTGGGGTTTGACCCGTTGGCTCATAATCCCTTGGACATGCCCTCCTCACTGGACAGAGAGGAGGGGAGACGTTGCCCTGCGCCCCTCTCCAGGGCACCTTTCCCTCTGGGTATGCTGCAAATTCTCTTCTGGAGGCAAATAATCTCTGCTGAGCCTCTGCCCCAGCCACAGTGGTATCCATTTAACTGACAGAGAGTCGCAAAAAGCAATCATCTTGTTTGATCCAGCGGGACAAGGAGAAACTACCCCCAGTATATTAATGCTTGGCATGAGCCTAGTAAGTGTTATAATTAGATGGCATTAATTAGTGCTGGAAAAGACTGTCATGTTTTATACCAAGCCTTTGGTAAAAAGATAGGAGCAGAATACTTTTCATGAAAAAAATCCATGTATATTTTCTTGTTTTACTAGTAGGGATTTTTAATCAGTTGAATGAACTTGTATGTACTAGTTAACTTTGCTGGAGTTTAGTGCTTGTATTTAAAGCAGATTTTATCCTAGAATGATATTAATTTGATAGGATCCCTGATCTGTAAAACCATTGGTTATCTTGGTCTCTCCTGATAAGAAAAAAAAAGTGCCGAGGGTTTCCAGTTGGTGAGCACATTTGGGCAGAATCTTTCACACGTCACAAATTGCAGATGGGAGGCAGTGATCTCGAACATGCAGTCACATTGCGTGACCATCTGACACCTTCCATTTAGAAAAATAATACTTTCCTCACAGCATACGCTCCCTGCTGCAACCAGCACCAAAAATTATGCCTGGGAGAGCTGTTCCTCCTAGACTAAGGTCTTAAATATTTCTTAGGCTGCTTTTAAAAGATTCATGCAGCAGCACCACCTCACTCACATCCTGCTAAACCAGAGAAAATACTGAAATTCTTCCCCAGACAGTGTTAATCACAAAATAGCTGAAAAGAACAAAAGAGGGAAAAAGACAGCAGGAAAATTATATACTCACACTAGCTAGGTGAACAATGGAAGGCTCTTGTTGTATGTGTAATTCAAACATACACATGTAAAACACTGCATGGAGTTATTTCCTATCACTACCAGTTTCTCAGCTGCATAAAATCCCACAACTGTGGGGAAGTTCAGCTTTCAAGCACCCTGGTTTTGTGCATAATTCCTTTTGACAATGTGGTGTACTGACGCCCATTCGTTTGAAATAGCAATGACCATTTCAGGGTGTCCTTTGCTATATATTGAGGTGTCAGTAGTGATAAAAAAAAATCTTTACAGTTTAAGGACAAAGCCATGTGAATGTAAAGGCTAACATCTAGGACTAGCCTATTGTGTCCTCTTTGTTAGTATGTCCCAGTAAATACCAAGAATAAAAATTAACCAATATGCATTCCTTCTCCCTAAATGACAAGACTGACTAGGAACACATTTTTTAACCCATGATATTATCAGCAGTAGGGTGGCAAGACCCGAAACAGGAGGCACCTCCTGCCGTTCTACCTGACCTTCCCAATGTAGCTGTCTTAGACTGGGTCATGTTTTCCAGTTCGTCTGCAGAGCAGATGTGCTCCAGCAGCAATGTCAGCCAAGCACTTAATTTCTGCAGAGTGCCTTCCTCCTCTCATCACACCATCACCATCCCATATTTGTGTTCAGTCTCTGTGTGCCCGAATGTCATTGATATCTATGAAAAAAAGGTACCCGTGTAGCTGTTAAAATGTGGGCATCTTCCTGGAGAGTGAGGCACTGGTTGGTTGTTGTACTGGGGAAATTTAACACAATGATGGTAGCACAAACATTTTTCCCTGGTCTAAATGGGGACTTTCCCCTCTGACTGCCATGGATGTGCCGTGAGCCATGGCACAGCCCTGCATGTCTCTCACACGCACCTCAGAGGGCTAAGTGAGTCCCCAGGACACATCTCAGCCCAACACCCGAGAAGGGACGACTCCATCCTCTGGCAGCTTTAATGACAGTTTTGCCTCCCTGCAGATTTCTGGCCACCAGGGCTGGCCTGGGCCCACCAACCAGTGTTACAAACACCCATCATGCAGAAATAGCAATTAGTGTCTGCCACCATAGGCCAAGTTTGGACTCATGGACCAGAGAAGAATGCTTCTGTCTTCTCTCTGATCACACAGCCTTTCAGTGCACCAAGACCTAAAAAAACTCTAAGAAATTAACATCTGTGAGCCCAGCCCAGATCTCCATAGACCTCCTTCTTCCCACAACATCCTTTCCTGCAAGGTCCCCCTTGCTAAGCAGGTGAGATGTTGCAGTTGTGTGAAGACTTTGTGCTGCATCCACAAGGCACATGTGACATCTGGGCATGGTATTGCCCCCTGCCTCACTCCTGGGTGAGAATGGTGAGCTCCTTCCCTGGCAAAGAGGTGTATGATGCACCTCTAGTGCTGAGGTTACCTGTGCCATGTAGGTTGTATGTCTGCACCTGGACCTATGGGCTATGGAAGTACCGTGCATCGAAGCTGGGAGGACAGGGAAGCAGTGGTTCATGGCAGATAGCCTTGGCATCTCAGAAGTGAGATCAGTGTACAACTCCTGAACTATACCTCAAGCCACTGCTGTGGATGTACATACCACCACGGCTGGTGCCAGTATGTCTCTGTGCACCCCAGCAGGTGGGTCCCACTTGTGTGGTGTCTTGACAAGACAAGTCTTCCAAAATTACTCCCCTTGGAGCCAAAAGTGTCAGATCCTGGTATATTTTCCTCCTGGGACAACTCAAGCCTTATATGGACTTCAACAGTTTATTTTAACAATTTATAGGCAACTATTTCAATCACCACCGCCTGTGACAGTTGCCTTGTGAGGCACACGCCTCAGGCTTAGTTCCCAAAAGCAGAGATCAAGCGGTGGTCCTAATGCTCATCAGTGGAAAAAAAAGACCTAATGACTTCCTGAATGAGCCCTCCTTCCCCCTGCTGGCACCACCTGCAGAGGGAAGCCTGGGGGGACACATGAGAGCTAAATCCTCCTGTGGCTCCGGACAGCCTGTGTTATTTTGGGGCAGATACCAGGATACCTGAAACCCAGACGTTTCCCATTTTTCTGATCTCTTAGCTTGAAAGTTGGGACCTGCTGCTTACATCTCCTCCTTGCTCCTGCCAGGAGTCATCACCGTGTCTGGATCAGCAAGACTGAGCCAACTGGTGAACTTGTCTCATTATCTCCTTGCCGAAAACTTACAAGCGTTACTTATTCTTGGATACTTGTAGTATTTATGCTTTTCCTACCCAGAAGATTAGCTCAGGCATAGCAGAGCTCCGAACACAAACCCATCTTTTGGCATTAAGTTTGCCCGGGCTGGCTGTCATTTTACAGTAGCTGCACAAAAAGAGTAACTAGCAACAGCGCTGACAAACCATAGATTATATTGTATTGGTTTAGTTCATATTGTTTGCTTTAAATTTATATTGTGCTTTAAATGTCAGCCATAACAAGGCTTGCCCCCAGTTTACAGCCCCTCTCCCCAGCACCTTATAAGAGAAGCTGCTGCACAGTTGCCCTCGTCTCTCTTTAGTTGTGCAGCAGAAATCAAAGAGAGTGACCAGAGAGTCATAACACAGCCTGGAGCTGTTTCATTTCCAGACAGATTTCCATTTGAAAATCCAGGTACAAAGTGCATTAGGAAGCTACACTTCTTTTGGTCCAGCTATTCATCCGCCCCTCAGACCCCCACCCTAAATCTGTGACACCTGTCTGGGTGCAGTGATGCAAAAGGGAATATGAGACTAAAAAGCTCCTTCTTGTCTTTGGCAATAGGTTATTTTTAGTTGCCATCTAGGCCTAAGGAAGACCATTTCTCTTTCTAGGAGAGTACTTTATTAATGTATTCTTTTTGACTGTTATTATCTTCTCCTGTGTTTTACTTTGCATTTTTCTAGTCTGTCCTCACATTTCCTGTAAAACACAGTTCTTAAATAGCTTCAGCTGTGCATACAGAACTTTCTGTGGATGTTCTTAATCTGTGAAAACAAGATCTGTAGCAGAGAAACTAATGCAGCCCTAAAGCACAGAGATGCCAGTGACACTTCTTCAGGGCCTTTAGACTGGTGAATATGATCTGATTTTTTCTTGTGACAAATCCCAGTGATGAAATGTCAGCAGTGTTTACACAGAAGTCTCCCTATCACAGACAGTGTGAAATTAGCCCTTTCCAGCACCATTGTCAGGACAGAAAAGAGCTGTTATGTTCTGCTGTGAGAATCAGGCTAGAATCAGGTAGAAAAGGAAGGATCAGGCATTAAACTATTGCCAAATGCTGGCTTGGAGGGCAGAAATCCTGTGAAGCTCATCACATTGTGTGAAAAACTGAACAAAATATGAGTTGCTTAAGAGTTGTCCTGAGCAGAGTTTTCCAGACAGGTGAGGGCAACATCATAATTTGTCCAGAATTCCTCAATAGAAGTTTGAACCAAAATCACAGCTCTCTTCCAGGCTCAACTTCGTCATTACATATGTGATGACCAAATGTCTCAGGTTTTTTTGGGGATAGTTCAGGTGTGAGACAAAGCTGGACAAAGTTTCAGTAGGAGACTTGAAGTATATTTTGCCATAGAATCCCCCAACTGTGAATTAACAGCATGTATGATGCTCTAGGGACAGAAAGGCAGCCACAACCCATCTCAAGGAGTAGGCAGCTGAAAAGAATCTGTCAGGATCCTTCTGTTAAAGACCCCAACTTCTTTGAGTATTAAGTCTACAGTGTATACTATATTACTACAATGACTGAAGAAGTCCATGGGAGAAGCAGTGGATCTGCAATGGAGGGAGTGGGTAACCATAGCTGAGCAAGCCAGCGGGCAGCAAGATGGGAGGAACCCACAGGTAGGAGAAAAGCACTAACACTTTCTTCAGGAAGAAACATGCCAGTAAGGCCTGGGAGAGAATGGAACCTGAAGAACCAGTTGTAAGAGAGCCAGTGGAGGTGTCTAAATGAGGAGTCTTGCAGATGTCTCTGAAGGGAGAAAAGCAGCAGGTGACAGGTACAATGGTGTTCTCCATGATGTTAGGGTGAAGAGGGGCAGGAGAGGAGAAAAGCAAAGTGTTTTGTGGAGTCATGCAGATGAGAACTTTTTGTAATTGCAACAGCAGAAAAAACATGAAGAAAGAAGTTGATTTTAGGAGCATCAGAGAGGATAAAAGAGTGGAACATGGGCCTAGGAAAGCAGAGAGAGGACCCTGAAAGTTTGTACAATGGGGAAGCACAAGGAGATGGCAGCAGCCCAGGCAGGTTGATGAAAAACTCTGTTGTGTCGCACCTCTCGCTGGAAATGGATACGGAGCTCTGGCAATAGCTTCAGCTGGAAACTGTGCTGGAAAATCACAGAGCCTCTCCCGCACTGCAGCAGGAGCAGTTTGTGAACTGTGTCACCCTGAGGTCAGGAGATAACAGGAGCAGAGGATGCCTTGCACAAAACAGGCAAACTTTGGGAGGCAGAAAGCCTTGTGCAAACCTGATGTTTTATTGTTGCTAAATAAAATTGTTGTAAAGCAATTGTAAGAATAGGGCAGTTTTGAGCTTATGCGGCAATACATGTACAGGATCATAGGCTTTTATTGCTTTCATGTATGCCCCATTTTTGGGGAAAAGAGAGGTGCTAACTGTGCCCAGCAATCTGTGTCCCTGAACTGGTAAGGGAGGAAAGTGTTAATGAGTTAAAAATTACTTAGTCTGAGCTATTATCCTGGCTCTTTCAGAGAGTTTATTACAGCATCAACACCTTTCATCTTCCAAATGTGCTGAGCAATTCCAGTTCCTCTGAAAGTTTAAGGTAGGTGCAGACATTTATCTGCTTTGAAAATTATGTAGTACCATACTCAGTCCTTAGACACTATATGGACTCAACTGCCCTATGGCTCTTGATTCAGAAATGCGAGCTGAATTAAATGTAACCATCAAAGGCAGTTTAATATGACCTCTGTGTCTCATCTTATGCTTTGGCAAAATGCAGCCACCTTTGACACACAGGCAAGTATGACAAGGCATAACGCTTTATACTTGATGCAAGATATACCAAAAAAGTGAAAAAAACAGTGAGAAAAAAAAAAAGGGAAAAAATAAGCAATGGGAGAGCTGGCAAACAAAATTAGTGGGAAAAGCAGAATGAGTGTAGTGGAAAGAGAAAATTCCTGTACGGGTTTGGAGGACAGGCACAGAAAAGAGCAACCTGGTGCCAATGGGATCTTGTAATGTCCCATACGCTGCTCTCTTGCCTGCAGCAGTGGCTGGAGCAGGGAACAGGCACTGCAGGGGTTGCAGGCTGCCACAGGACAGGGCAGGAGCTCCAGGGTCAGCCACAGAGCCCAGCTGTGCCTGCAGGCTGCTGCCCAAACACTACTCCCCAACTGGGGTTAGAGTCAGGAGGTCATTCATTCTCACGGGTTCATTAAATTGTGTGGCTGCATATGATAAACATTCAACAAACCCAGGCGGTGTTCTTTCTGCTGTGTGATGTCATGGGAAAAATAGGTGAAAATGTGTTACACTGGAGGGGTCTGGATGTTCCCTTCCTGACACACTTTTCCTCTTTTAGGGCTTTGCTTCAGGTTTCAAATGCCCTCTATAGTGAGAGAAACTCATTCCTAAGGCTTTTGGGTATCTGAACTCCTCTTCTCCTTGCTTTTTGGTCACTGGTTGTGCTCCTCAGAGGCCATTTCGTCATGTTGTAAGGTAAGACAAGGCTGTGACCCAGATTCTGGTCTCTTGGGTGCTGTGGCTCAGCTGCATATACTAATGTTGCTTGGGGTTTCACTGTTTCCACCCTTCCTACTGTTCTTGTAAATTTGATTTCCCACTGCAACACATAAAGAGCAACAATACATGCTCCAAGGCATCGTCTCTCACCTCTTTGTCCTCAGCTGTGAGAAAAAGTCCCTCTTAAAAGCACTTTGCTTGTATTCATTTGGCTTCTGCTTTTTTTTCCTCATATTATTTAATTTTTTTGTTGCATTTTTTCTATGATTCTTTCCCCAAGACTTTAGATAAACCACAGAACACTAAACAGAGCTGCAGTTACTTGCCAGGACAATAAAAACTAAGGGTCAAATGAAGAAGAAAACATCACTTCAAGGTAGGCCTATAAAATCTTGTGCATTTCAGGGGCAGCGCGGGAGTCTGCAGTACAAATGTCTGCCTAACAGCTGGTTGCCATGTCCTACAAACACTTCTCCTGCTGCAAGTACATTGGAAGGCATTTTTAATGCCATTGCTGGTTAAGGAGATTTGGCCCAACAGGCAGCACCAAAGGATCACAGGAGTCTTGAATACAGAATAATTCCATGAGGAGCCCACAGTGTTCTTCAGAATTTCGTAGCGCTTTACACCAAGTGGCAGGATGTTTTGCATGTGTTGTATTCTACATTTTTCCTTAGAGGCCCTCTCTCTCCCTCTCCACTCAAGAGAAGGCAACTGGAATTACATATCCCTTGCACTCATCAACAGAGAGAACAAGTTATTTCCTGCTCTTCTTTCTGGTTACCTACAGACCAGGGAGAACAAAGCCAGCCCAGTGCCAGGCATGGCACTAGAGGAGGATCCTCCTCTTTAGAGTGGTCAACTGACTTACTGTAATTAGAGACAATAGTAATGTTAAAGGTGAAAGAGACATTGTGATGACAACTTTGGTTCCTTAGAAAAAAATAAAGGATTTTAAAAGATTCTAAAATATTTTCCAAATAAATCACTTTGCCCATGACAGAACTGTGATGATTGGGGTAGTAAGACACCACAGTTGAAAGTAACAGCTCGCCGCCTCATTCCAGTGTCTGAAAGAGGCATATGACCATCTGATCCCATTTCAGCAAATCATCTCCCGTGAAAAGCTTTTGTCTATTTATTGTTTCTTCCTTAACAGCAGAAGAGAAGCTTCTGAATATGCGCGTCTGCCCTACACTAACGTATTTTAGAGGCTTTAAAGTTTCTGCCCGACATCTTCTCTGCGTGAAGTCCCTTTCTCCAGACAACTCAAGAATACTTTGCAAATATTTTTATTGTAATTCTGGTGGCCACAGCATAGGGAGCATTCAGAAGGATGTGGATCGCTGGACTGGAGCGATGAGGAGGGTGGAGTTCAGCCCCCACACGCTTCACCAGGCTGTGCCCTGCCAAGCTTTCTTCTGCCTTGCCTCCTTGGAGCTGCCCTGAGCTTGCAAATTAAAAGAAAACTGCAGCCACATTACAGAGGCCAGCAGCATGAAAGTACAGTGCGAGAAGCACTTGTCACCATGAATAAACAGCAAAATGCATTTTTTTTAAAGTTGCTAATTCCACTTGGCATTTCTGAGCCCAGCATTGGAAACATCCATCTTGTTAAAAAGTGATGTCATTTGTGACACTAGCAGTATTAGAAGAGACTGCAAACGAGTTTTCAACCTGCTTTAATAATGATTTAACAACCAGGAAGGTAATCAATATTTTAGGGATAAATTTTCCACTGTGCCTTTAGCAGACTCCATTTCTGCCCATACAGAACTGTGTGTACAGCTCTGCAGGTAAAAATACCTGAGTGCACGTGTCAAAAATGTGCTCATGAAATATTACACCGGCAACACAGACTTTATATTCCAAACCGAATTAAAAACCCCTTTGTCTTTCCCCAGTCTCTGAGAAAACCAATCCCACCTATCTCTCTAATGAGTCTATAAAATAAATCTTAATGCTGTTTCTTTCTTAGGTACTTTTGTATTTAATGACAATAAAAAAAAAATGGGGAGTTTTTGATACAGCACAATATCTAGCACAAGGCACCATAATGCTATTTGCTGATAGAATTGGATGACATTTAAATTTCACATCCTGGTCACAAAATGAGATTACGGTGTTCTAAACTACTTGGGTAATTGATGTGCAGATGCTTTTTCAAAAAGTGGATAATCCAAAATTATTTGTTTACAAGAGGTAAAAAAAAAAGGAAAGGAGGTCCAATTTCTTTTTTAATGCTGATTCATTCTATGGCTATGCCACTGAAAGCAGAAGCCTTTCAAATGGCTTTGGGGTTTGTTTTGGTTTTTTGTTTGTTTTTGCCAAGTGAATCGTTCTCAGGCAATTTCACTCCTACATAAGAAATGTTCTCATAAGATTATTTAATTGTAGGCAAAGTTCCTGAAAAAGTAAGTGTGGAATCTATGTCCTCCCTTCCCGGAAGAAATAGACTCATGTTTTCTGAAGTAAGTAGTAATTAGATTATTTAGTGTCTTAAATTAGCCCTTTTTTTTGTTGGAAAGTGGTCTGAACTTTCCCAATGAGAGTCACTCAGAATCACAACTTTCCTGAAAAATTTGGTCCTGCAGCAGAATTATGTGTATGACCTAATTTCCCTAAGGGTCTTTTTAATATATCACTAAGCTAGATTAGTTGACTTTAGGCTCCAAAATACACACATTATTATTGATAATAAGTCATACTAATGCTAATAGCATAATGAACTTTGGTTGCTTTGTGAGAAGGTTGGGAAAAAAAAAAAGATTATATTAGATAATCTTGTAGATAATTAGAAAATAATTAGGCAAAGCATATCCAAAGGGCCAATTTCTGAGGGCCTTGCTCCATGTATGTTCAATTCATTAAGTCACATAACCAATGTGAAGTTAACGGGGGTTTCTTTACCTATAGCACTGTAAGATTTGACCTGAGACTGTGGACACCACAATATTAATGATTTTTTTCTCACGATTAAAATTCTTATGGGTATTTGGCCAGTAAATGTCTCACGGTGGCATTGTTTAAAATGATATATCTGGTGAGAATAATCACTACACGTTCATTTGATAGCACATGTGATAAACACGCCTTTGGAAACTGATGTTAAGCTTGCCTGGAGCTAGATTAGTGATTATTATTAGTGGCAGGGCAACTGGACGATATCGTGCAGGAGCTGCACTGAACTTTAACTCAAAACTTGATGTCATGTACAGTGAAGTGTAAAAAGAACCAAATGACCTTTCACTTCTCTTTTTCTTCAGACCTCAGTCTGGAGGTGAACCAAGTGTCATGAAACACAACTGGGAAAGCCAAGATGGCATGGACGGGTTTATGACAGGGAATCTGGGAGGGTGGGGAGGGGTGGCAGAGCTGCTGGGGAGATGCTGAAGTCCCTAGTTTGGGATGCTGGGCAGAAACCCTGGTCCAGATCGCAAGACACAGGTGGACACTCTTGGGCTGGGTGTGGTGGAAAGCTTCAGAAGTGACGAGAAAGAGATGTGTGCTCAGGGAGGATGCTGCGCACATCTCTCTTGTTGCATGGTGGTCAGCTTTGTGAGGAGGTTAAGTGGGTGGAATTTACCTACAAGACAGGTGTTGGGTGGAGCAGCACTTCCTAGCAAGAGGCAGAAATTAATAGGATGGCAGTGACCAGCTGCGGATAGAGCATGGCATGAAATGGAATCAGACTACAAATTACAACAAGTGGAACTTGTGGCACTGGGATTTTGCTTAAATGATGTGCAATAGTAAAAGGTAGTTCAGGTGAGGAATCTGAAAAGGATGTTGACAGTAGGAGTCCCAGAAAGCTAAACATTTTCTTTCCCCTCATCTTTACTCTAAATTTATCTCAGATTTCATTTGAAACCAGAACAGTGTGGAAAAGAATATCTTTTTTTCTAACTACCTTTCACTAATCTTCAGACAACAACAGCTATGACTCTACTAGTCATTCAAGATGTGATTGACTTGGAGGATTTGTGTGCCCATATATGTGTGTGTGTGTGTGATCAAGTATGTAGTATGTCTGTACAGACATACAGGTATATCTGTACTCCTGTCTCTAGTAATAAGCACCAGCCAGATATTTCTAACCCGACAAATTTTGAAATCTGTGAAGTAGAGAGAATATTTTCTTGTGTGTGGTGCAGAGAAACCAAATTTTTGGGAAGTAGACAGGTTTAGGCAGGATGTCATGGGTATGAAGACAAATGTTTCAATCATCCTTCTGAGCCTGTTTCCAGTTATTAAGTGTCTACTTGTACTCCTGCAAAGATAAGCCTTCAAAACTTGAAGTAGGCAATAGCACTTGCCCCTGGCAGAGAGGCTCATGCAGCTGCTGGGAGGTGCAAATGGTCCATGGTGCAGGCTGTAGCATGGTATCAATTTGTCCTACCACCCAGCCAGGCTCAGCAGCCAAGCTGGGGTGCCTGGTCTGCATTTGCATGGGATATGACTTAGGAATCCTTGGTGCACCGTGATGTTGAGGACACTCCACCCTCCCACTGACTGGGAGAGCAATGCCAAGAGTTGGGTGTTACCCTGGTGAGTTATGCACAAAAAAAGGGATGAAAACAAATCTTGGGTCTCCACACTGGGCTGGTGGGGCTGTCCAGTCAAGCTAACACTGCAGTATGATGTTCCAGTCAGTAGGCAATGGTGGAGTCTTAGTTGTCCCTGGAAGAAGTAATATTGAAATGAACCTGACCAGAGTACTGTGCCAAAACAGGTTTCCACTGGAATATATTATTTCCATGGCTTGGCATCTTCCCATGAAATATGCCCCAGAGTTATTCACTAGCTTTCCTGCTTTATTTTCCGAATGTGTGAATCCACAGCCTCCCAAAGCTACCCATTTCTCCATGTTCCCTCAGTCTGTTGGTCCAAACATGTGTAAAGCTCTTCGACAAACCAGAATTCTTCAAACGTTTCTTTTCTGTAAGAAAAAAAACCAACCCAATCCTACACCCCCGTAAGCACCCTGGTCTGGGAATTTTCATTTTTATTTGGAATAAGTATTTTGAATACGTAAGCATCCCTGCATGACTCTGCTGCCAGCTGGGAGGTAAATGAGGGTATTTCAGAATTCACCATTCTTAATCTCTCTACCATGTGTGTGTCCTAGAAAGGAGAGGCAATGAAGAAGAGTATCACATCACACAGATCTAGGGGTTCACTGAAGGGCAGAGAACACTGAAGAGAGGAGATAGGCACTGTGTAAACAAACCATGAGTTACAGGCTGCAAGGTTTATGGTGGGCTTCCTGTCGTCTGATTTTGTTGAAGGTGTGTTTGGCCTTTGAAAGCCTGAAAAGCACAGGAGCAAGCGGTGACAAATGGTTTAATGATTACAGGATAGTACGCCACATCACATGTTCTTGGTCCTGACCCAACTCCTGACCTGTTACACGACTGTAAGCAAATTCTTTTACTGTTCCAGTCCAAATCTTGCAGTCTGCATCCAGGCAAAGCAGTCAGTGCAATAAAATTCTGTCTTGCTGAATGTTTTATGGGTTACCACAATAACACTGTTTCCTTCCTCTTGCCCATAGCAAGATCTTCTGGTACCATAGTTCCCTGAGGAACAAGGTTAAATGTGGCACAATTTGGCAACAGGCTGTGATCAAAATCAAATCTGAACACCAGTGTATAGCAGTAGTGACCCACTTTCACTCTTTATTTCCTTCTCTTGTCTGTGGTTCTCGAAAATCACTTGCCTCTAGCATTGTCACTTCTTTAACTCCCAGCCTAGAAGATCTGCTGTGCCAGAGCACCCCATGACTCAGAGAGATCCAAAAAGCCTGAGCTTAGCAGCATGCCTACTGAACTGAGACAAATAAGATGAGCAGGTCAGTCTGACGAGCTAATCAGAACTCTCCTCTAGGAAAGATTATGCTTCCAGGACATACTCCACATATTGCAGAAAGCATGTGGAATACAGCCAAGGCAGAGATACCAACTCCAGCATAACCCATGTTCCCTCAGTCTTGCACACCCTCAAGGACAGTCTGTCTTTTGACCTAATGCTCAGAACCTTTATAAGTACAAAATCTCTTCCCTTCCCTTCCTTCTCAGCAGAGGAGCATTTCTTATCCCATCACTTTTTCTGTTCCCAACACTGCAGATTCTATAGCTACTAAAAAATATCTCCAAGTACTCAAGACAGAGTAGGTACAAGACAGACCCTCTGATATTCCTCATGTCTTTATGTGAGACATTAAGGCCTGTATTTGTGACTCGAGTGAGCCTTGGAAGGTTACTTAACTATGGCAATAGGACTGAAGATATTGCCTCACTTCTCTGTCATCTCAGGCAGGAAGTCACATGCTGTGACAAAAGAGCTGTAGATGGAACCTATTGAGTCTACACAGCTTCATGAATGTCGCTTCAAGTCTAGCAACACTGCTGAGGCAAACATCCTCAAGTATGAAACTCATCACACATCTGATTTATTTTTTTTCTTAGACACCCTACAACATGTTTCTCAATCTTAAAAGCATAGAGCAGATTTCTATGAAAGAAGGAGCAAACAAACTGTTGATTTACATTCCCAGAGTTCCTAATTTGAGCACCTCTTACCTGTACAGTCATACCAACGCTCACTGTTTA
Source organism: Thinocorus orbignyianus (assembly GCA_013400375.1). Lineage (NCBI taxonomy): Eukaryota > Metazoa > Chordata > Aves > Ciconiiformes > Thinocoridae > Thinocorus > Thinocorus orbignyianus. The sequence continues at coordinate 747,533 of VXBW01008765.1, read as the reverse complement.
TCAGTAGTCTTGTTCAAATACTAAAAATATGGCATATTGGCTAAACAGCACCCTGGGACTGACCCACCATTCAGACCTAGCAGCACTCATAACCATTCCATGCATGATTTGGCCTTCCACGGCCTTGGGAGAATGGCAGGTAACTGACAACAGCAGCCCCCCTCTGCCACGGTGCATACTGACCCACACAGGTCCAGCTAACACAGTTGTGAACCCCTTCAGAAAACAAAAATCAGAGTTCTTCTAAGATGAGCCATTAAATGAGGTGGCAAGATTTTGGTTTGGTTTGTTTTGCTTCCCTTCTGTTTTTCTTAGGAGAATTAGGGCTAGGACTCCATTTTAGAATTTTGAAGATTGCTATTTTGCTTTGGGTTGCAAGTGAAACAGCCTTTTTAAGTCCCATTCCTCTTTATAGTTTTTGCATTGGACAGAAATAGTAAGACTTTGCAGATCAATACACACAGGCTAAAGGAAGATCCACAAGAAAAATAATGTCATTCTTATCTGCAATACACCTTTTCAATAAGACTCACCTACCACTGTTCTTCAGTTGCTGTAGCATCAAATTCACATGCAGGTCTAACACTGGAAATAAATAAGCAGTGACTTGGGTGTGTGTATGCTATGGCAGATACTGGGGCAGATAGTCAGCTGGTGTAAATCAGCCTAGGTCCATTGACTTTAATGGAAACTTGCCAACTTACCCCAGCTGAGAATCTGATTATTGTTTTGCAAGTTCTTGCATTGAAGATAAGCGTTCACACTCTGCTTCGTTAGACTGGTGTAAGTGGGAGTAACTTGACTGAAATCTCTGGAGTCTTGCAAGATGTACCTTACCTGGAGACTGGAATTCAGTTTGAAATCTTAATGACAGTTAAAGCAGTTTTTACCTCTACTACATTTCAGCTCTTTCCTTTTCCTTTAAAATAAAAAAAAATAAAAGAGAGAGAGAGAGAAAAAAAGGAAGAACTATCAGGCTGTCATGGAAATTCTCAACTAAATCTTTTTTCTCTGACTCTCATTTCCAGGCTTTGTGCAAATAGTTTATTTGATTTGACACCTACTGCACAAAAGGTTGCTCCTTCTGTTCTATCAAGACTGGTATCAAGAAAAGAGAGAGAAAAATCGCACAGCTGGTAATACAGAGAACCCAAAAATATACAAAGGCGTACCAGAGGGAATAGTCATCAACATAAAGTGAACAAGCACCCAGACTATTGATTACATGCTGCTCACAGAACACTAGGCATTTCTGCCAACTTCTTTCCACTCTTACGCTGAGCTGCAGACAGCATGTTGTACTTTGCATCATCAGTTTTGATGAATAATGCACTGATAAACACTGCAGCCAATATTCTGGAGGAGCTGAGAAGCCAGATGTCATCTGGACCTCCAATAGTTTTAACCCTGGGTCTCTGACAGACACTGAAATAAACACTAGACATGCACCGCAGAATGGGCGATGCCCAAATGCGAGGTTAGGTACTATATAAAGCTGGCAGGCATATGAAAAATGGATGGGCATTGTACTGCTTTCACAAACAACTTTCAGAGGTGCTGAGATAGTTGATAAAGCAACACCCCAGTGTGAGCTGCTCATGGGAAACACCTTCCAGGTGCAGCATCCCTGGGTACACAGGGTGCCCAGACAAAAGAAACACCTCAAGCTGTGTCAGCTCAGCCCTGCCAGCCCCTGCCCAGCTCCGTTTTGAAGGGAGCAAGGGAATGGTTTGGTGGACTTGGCCCCTTGGGGAAGCAGGATCCCTGCTGGGGAGAGCAGATGTGGGCTGGATGAGTTAGGGTGGCAATCAGCCGGGCATCTTAGCGACACACCAGAGCCTTTCTGTTCACAGGCAGCAACGCGCAGCCAGGTTTCTCAAGCCCTTAAACCTCATTTGGTATTTATCTTACATGTATCCTCACCAGTGAGGTCTGGCCTCTTTAAGCAACCTGTCGGCCCCCTAGGTCCCCCCACTGATAAGGTCAGTGCTCAGGGGTCCTCAGGCCTGAGAAGGTTTCATTTCAGTGAGTCTCAGCAGCACCAGCTACCCTTTAAAATCTCACATGGTTTAGCAATACCATCAGTGAGATTATGCAGTTTTGGAAGTAAACTATTCTACCCACACACCTCAATAATCCAAGATCTCAGCATGCTACGTAAGAGTAAAACTTGCTTTTTTAAATAAACGAGGGGAAAGGCTCTACCTTCCCCAGAATTACTGTATAAAGGGCTCATTGCTAACTCAAAATTCTGTTTAAGGAAGATCTGCTTATATAAAAAGCCAAATTAGGCTATCAAAGGCTGAGCGTATGCCTAAGCAATGGAAGAGTAGTTTCTCTCTGCTGGCACTGCAACATTGCTAGGGTCAGGAAGCCCCCTCATGGTTTGCTCACCAGGAGGAGGGTTGTATTATTTGAAGCATCCTAAATGTTCTGCTTTATTTTACCACCAGAATTTCCCAAGAAAAACTGCACGTAGAAAAGAATATATGTGACTTAAATGCGGAGGGGGAATGTTGTCCCTCTATTTACTTTCTCCACTTTCTTTTGCATCTGAGTAACCATTCTTGGCATAGTTGGAAAATGCTCTAAGACATGCCTTACTCCTGCGTTGAGGGGAAATCCAGAAATAGGTAATGTGCTCCTTATAATGCTATTTCTTTTCCATTCAACTTGTCAAATAACTGACAAATGTGAAGCATGAATAACGACCTCTTAAAGGTATGAAACAATCCAAGAAGAAAACTGGCATGTACCTGGGAAGTGGTTAAAACAAAGTAGTAGATCAGGAAACGCTTACACAGGTAAGGGGTTAGCTGTAAAAAGGCAGAGGCAGTGACTATAGTGGAATTTCAATTATACTGACATTGATGGGCATAGCAGTAGTGGAGTCATTAAGGATGGATGCGTGTTTCTGAGTGCAGTACCAAACTGTTTTTTCGGTTTGAGGAGCAATCAACAAGACCAGGGGCTATTTTGGACTTAGTCCAAGGAAATGAAACTAGGTGAAATGAATAACATAGAAGATAATAAACCCTTAGGGCTAGGTTATAATATCATCAAATTGGAAACACTTCTGAAAATATTTGTGAATGGTTATAAAAGTACAATAATTCTGAGGATGGAATGAGTTGAAGAAAGTTGATTGGAATCAACTGTTTGTGGACAATAATGGAAAAGCATGCGGTATTTAAGAAATGCAGAGACTGCTATTTCTATTCAGTTTATTAGAAACAAAGTCAAAACGATAGCAAAAACAAGCTAATGTGGCCTCAAAAATGAAATAAAGGTATCAAAATGCTTTCCTTATTTAAAAGGCCAGGCATCCTTGGAAAATGGGAAGGTTTGGCAGTTTTAAAATGAATGAGAACAACATTGAGAGAATACCAACAATGAATAATATCCATTAAATATTTCAATCAAGACTGAAGCCAAGTTGTTCAAGTGTATGCATGCAATGTAAATGGTAAAAAAGAAGAAGGAGGGGGGAAAAAAAACGAGAGAGATGATAATGAAACATTGAGCACTCGTTCGTATCTATTTCCACAAATAAAAGGACCAGTGCTCAGGCTTTCATTCAGAGTGCAGTTCCCGTGGCAGTGGCAGAGTGAGGACAAAAGTTAGGGCTTTTCAGGGAGTGAACCCTTAAGGAAGCTGATGGTTGCTGGAAACTAAAATAACAACTCCAGTGCAGAAGGTCTGATCCCACTCTTCTGCTTAGAAGTGTCCACATAAGAGTGGGTGCAGGGTCTACCCTGGCAACATGGTGGGTATTCTCACTTGCTGTGACAACCGGAAAGATTCAAGAGGAAAAAGTACATCTTGATCCATACAAATTGCTCCAAGGGCATGGTCATATGATCAGAGAGGTCGTTCAAGCATATGCCTTTCATTTCACAGAGAACAGTCTCACGAAGGCACAGTTGGGTACACTGCCTCTCCTGGGACGGCCACAGCTTCCAGTTGAGGATGGCAACAACTTCTCAAAGTAAGCTAACTCAGTTCTTCCCAGTTTTCATCTGTGATTTCTGAGCAAATTCATTTTATCTTTTCCCAGCAGTTTGTCACAGCAGAGAGGACATTTTTTGTTCTGCTCAACTAGTGGTGGAAGGGCCAGAGTCACCTGGTTACATCTTACCCTGGGAAAAAAAACAAAGACATTGCCTAATAAGAGTCTCAGCAGAAAGACAGACAGATGGCAGAAGCTTGTGAAAACAAGAAGTTCTGTGGTGGGTAAGGGGAATGTGCTGAGGGAGGTGCTTTGCCTCTTCCTGGGGAGAAACAGGGTGTCCTTGGTGGGAGGTTGCTGCAGTCAGCAGAGAGCCTGGCCAGGCAGGGACAGGGCTGGCCGTGCCTGAGTGAGCAGCACTTTGTGCCCCTGTAGGGATGTGTTGTTCAGCTGGCAGAGTCTCCTGCTGCTGTATGGAGCCTGTGACCGGGATTGCTGCTTCTCCCAGAGAAGGAGGTGCTGGAGCCATCGTCCTTCCTTCCCCACAGCCCTCTATTTCTCAGTCCACACCCTCCGCTCAATATTTCTCAGTCTAGATCACTAGTCAGGTACACCACGAAGTCAAACTCCAACCTACTCCACTATTCAGAAAGGATGGGATCACTTACTTCAGTTCAACCTTACAAGGCAGAGAGCTCAAGATGCCAACTTGCTTTCAGATTTCAAAGCAGGCCTCCTGTCTAGCACCCAAGCTCCAAGACAACTTTTCTTATTTTCCAGCGGAGGACAAAGCAGTCAATTGTCCTATTCTGTACTAATGACTCGCATTAGCTTAGAATCTAGAAAATGACCAATTTAAGTGTATGGGGTTTTTTCTTCATCTATGAATTTTGTACTCCATTCTCACCAGGTACCCTCAGAACACAAGACCACTGACAACAAAAAAAAGGAACATTTTGGGGATACAAAAGCTCTCACACAGGTGAACCTCTTTGCAAAATCTTGAAACTATGTGTGGATGAATCCTGAAGACAGATGATTTCTGGTTTTCATGGTTTGAAGGATGAATTGCACAGTAAGCCCCATTGCCACATTTCTGTGATGAAGGCCAGAGGTGAGAGCAGATTGAAGAGAATCATGGACGGTTTTGGGGCCTTATTGCAATACGTCAGTGGGAATTACGAACAATGTTCTATTTGACAAGGTTTTACACAGAAGTAAACATGGTACAGGACAAAGAGGAATCAGGCACTTAACCCACAGTCTAGCAGAAACTATGGGCTTGGTTTCAAAGATAAAGATGACAAGCAGTAGATTTTGTCTAGTTACATGTTGCAGAAGTCAATCCAACCCAAATTAAGTTTACAAGCTTAGTTGTAGATAGGGACCAAGCAGGTTTGCGATGGGGTGTTAAAGGTGTCCAAATTTGAGCAAGATCAGTCCTTTGCACGTCACCCTTTACCCATCAGTGAGACTCCTTGGAGGGAGAGCATAGCTTCTCCAGTGGAACTGGAGTTTATTGCGTGAATCCTTTCTCAAACAGTTTGGCACCCCCCAAACACTGAGCATCCCCCATCTCATCCTGTAGTCTCCTCTCCCTGAAGCTGCTGCACCACTGATTGACGTGCCCCACCAGAGCTTGCAGGACCCCTACCAGCCTCTACTGCAAGCTGGCCTGAGGAGATGGTTCACGCTGTGCTCACAAAACCCACAAAACGCGGTGGAAACTTCAGCCCTGCGATAATGATCCAAATTTCCATGAGCTCACAAAACACTCTAAAAAATTAGCGAGGAGAGTGAGTGCAAGATCATGCATACCTGTGCAGAATTGCTTGTGGCCTAGGCAGGGAAGCAGAGAGGAGGATGTAAGAGCAGCAGAATGAGTGTAACAGCAGCAAAGGTGCTGGAGCTATGTCTTCCTCTCTAGAAAATTCAGAATTAGAGAGGCACAAAAAACTCTTCCCAAAGACAATGGCTACTTATGTTTTTTAAAGTGAGGTCTGGAGAAAACAAGACTGACAGTGATCCATAAAACCCTGGAAAGCTCAAATGAAGGTGTCCTCCTTTTCTCCGAGCATCCATATAAAGTGACAAACAAAGAAAGGATTGCACAAGTGTGGAAAACAGTGTAAATTTTTATTTTAATTTTTTTTAAAATCATACCCCACAGCCCAGCTGCAGAGAAGAGTGTGCCCCAGCCTTTGTGGCGGTAGAACCTGCCACATATTTGCCCTGGGTAATGAGCTCAGAGGAGGAGATTTGAAAGAAGACTTTGCATTGTTCGAGGAGGCTCTGGAGCAGAGGGAGGGTGGAATTCCATCTGTTCACTTCTGTGCGGTTCAGTGAGCTGCTTCACTTTTAATGGTTCACTAGGCTGTGACACTTAGCAGAAATTACGGTAAATGTTTTTTAAAACCTTTACATTATCATTTAAGAAGCCTCATGACAAGATCACTGAAAAGCTAACCCTTTGATCTCTGTCTCTTGTGAGGTTTTTTTGTCTGATAATGGAGACAATGTACCATGTGCCATTGAGGCTGGGTAATGTGTTGGTGTGGTTATGTTCGCTCTTTCCCCTGTCTTAATGGCATTCTCTGTGGTGGGGTTTTTTCATGCCATGGCAAAAAAAAAGAAAGCAGATTATTGCCCTTAAAATATATAACCACCTCAGCAGTTCCCATATAGCTCTTCACATGTTAGGAGAGCTGACAAGCAGCTCTCATGCCAGCTCAGATAGGAAGTACCCTATGTTACTGATCAGGTGGAATTCCACTTTGCCTGCTTGAGTGACTCTTTGAACAATGTAAATCATTAAGTAAGTCTTTGCAATGGTGCAGAAAGGTGGTGGGGGAAGGGAGCGCTGTATCTGGTGCTTGTTCAATGCAATTTAACAAGAAGTCTGTTTATTTTCCATAAACCTTTGAAGAAGAATAAGTGGTAGTCAACAAGTTCAGTTTGTCTTAAAGACGAGAATGGAAAGTCATAGTAAATCTTTGTGTACTTCTGTGTTTAACCAGCATTCAGGACTTTATTTTTTCTGCCTACATTTTCACCTTACTATCAGAGCTTTCAGCAATTTCTTGCATAAATCTATCTTTTCCATCTGGAGAGAAGCCTATGGAGTGTCTGGAAAACTTGGAGCAACCATTTGCCTCTCTTCATTGCTACAGAAATCAGTCCTTTAAGTACCAAGAGAAAATCTTTATCTTTTTGCAAAGAAGGGAAACACATACAAATAAAGCCAAACACTCCACAGACCCATGGTGTGCAAATCTTTCTGCTGCCTTAGCTCTAGCCAAAGGAAATGGTTTACAGCTTCTTTAGACAGACCACACTCCCCTATCAACTATACTGGATAGATGATATGTCTTAAAAACAGGTAGCCTGAAAAAAAAAAAAATGGAGGCTACTGATTCCATCCCTTAAAGATCATTCTTACCTTCTCCAGCCTTCAAGAATTAAGTACTAAAGCCTGATATGGAGCCAGGAATGACATAATTATGAAGTGCAGATTTAATACCTTTTTTTTTTCCTTTATAAATTGTGTATGTATGATCCAGGCTATGGGCATCAGTTCACAGTGTGAATATAAACCCTTTTCATCCCATAGGAAATAGATATCTCAAAGATACTGATTCTGAACTGGGATGGTGTCCACAGCACTGGCTTCATTGTGCTCACATTTGACCAAAGAGCATGGTCAGCACACTTTACAAATAGGATTTTAATCATCACAAAGGAAAATTCTGAAGTAAAATGTAGTGAAATCACTGCAGTAAGTTCTTCCTATGGCTCTGCTGCTGCATAGGGCCTCTTGTTGGAAAATGTCCATTTTTCTTCTGTAAGATGGAATCTAGCAGAAGACCAAAAGCATGCTCAGACCATTTTGGAGAAGATTGGTAATCAATCCCTGAGAAGAGACAGAGAAAGATGTCACCGGAGAGGGAGCAGGAAGCAAGGACTGCAGCTGAATTTCAGGTAGCAGTAGTAACCAAGAGGAAAGAAGCAGACGGGCTAGCTGGGATTCCAGTTGTGAGCAGCTTCCTATTGTCCCCTCTAGCTGATGATTTGAATAAGGCACTACTGACCTTGAAATTTTGCCTGACATCTAAACCAGCCTAAATAAATCAAGCAAAAGTAAGCCACTAAGTATTGGCACCACCGACATGTTTTGCATGGTTCCCTGCATCATGTCCACGTGGGCTGCGCTCTGCTTGTGATCCCAGAGCGCCTGCACAACTCGGGAGCATCCAGGCTGGGGAAGCCCTCACATCACACCGTTCATACACCGGTTGCCTCTGCCTGTCTCTGCCTTACCTCAAACAGTAACAGAGACAGTGAGATTCCGCCCCCCCCCGGCCCCGGGCCCCCCAACTCTGCTGTAAATCAAAATATTTCTTTCCAAGCAGTGGCCAAGTCCCCGTCTTCTTTTTTTCTTCCCCTCTTGGGGATTTTCAGAAGCTCATCTGAACTCCCATGTCCCTGTACGGGTGCAGTGACCAGTGAATGCTTTATGTTACAGGGACACGCTACCTCTCAATCTAAACGTGGAATCCTTCCTGCAGAAATATCCATATCTCATGAAGCTGGAAAAGCATGGCCAATATAGAGCAAATAAATCTATCTGCATGTGGACTTTGACTGGTATCAAACTGGCTCATTTATTGCCACAACTCTTTGCTGGGAGATTTTTGTTCTGCTGTAGAGCTGCTAAATTCCCCTTGAGTACTATTAGTGTTGCTGCTTTTTATGTCTCTCTCCATGACACTACTCAATGCAAGTTATAATTAACTCAGAGGAAGTAGAAGGGGATGGACTCTGTCTGTTTAGGGGGGAGAGAGGTGCTGAATGGAAAAAGATCATGTCAAACAACCTTTGGGCTTTCTAGTATCCCCTGAACATTTGGGTCTTGGTTATTTTTAGACCTCACCTTTCTACTGAGAGTCAGCCCAAAGCCTGTTTTCAGCTGAAAACTACAGCAATCAGGACTAATTTTCAGGGCTGAGAGAGAACTTGAATATCTTGACTTGTAAGACCTTTGTACTGGCCTTTTGCACGACTGGTTTTTAGACTTGGAGAACTACAGAAGCTGAGATCCTAGTATCAAAGGTCTGTTTTCCAGGAACACGGGGCAACCCAAAGAACAATTTATTGCTTAACTATTAAAGATTTAAACATCAAATGCAGGATCTGTCCTGACTCCCATGGATCCCCACATTTGTGCATACACACAGAGGCTGGAGGGCCAGTATGCAGCTGAGGTATGCAAAGGCAGGCTGAGAGAGGGTAGCACAGCATTTCTGAAGGTGCATGTGCTTAAACAGTATCCTAGCAAGTTTTCTTCCATTTTTTAAAGTATTGAATAGTGGAAGAAGAAAAGGGTAGAAAAAAACAGCAAAGCAGCAATCACATTACATGTGCTTTGGACAGAAATTATTTCTCCAGAAGCAAGTAGTGAAGGCCAATAGGATCTTAGTGATCAGCTCACAGAGTCTTTGGAAGTCCACAAGAAAAAATGAAGTGTCTTTACCAACTTTGACATCCCCCCTGTAGGTAAATACAGCCGTAAGTAACCTCATACAGCTGACTTAACCCTACCCAGTTCAGCAGGACCACTCTCATGCATATTGTTCACCTGGGTCTCAGTAGTGTACGCTCACCGTCTAAATAGTTCATACTTTTGAACTATTCAAAAAATGAGTTTCTGAACCAAGAAGCCATTTGAATAACTAGCGTGATATTTTGATCTGCATTCTAATTTGAAAACTCATCATTATTTACATGATAAACATAAATGGTGCATTTGGAGTTGTTATGGTCCATCATGTAAATCCGTATTTAAGCATTATGAAAAAGAGGATTTGTGACTCAGTAGATCATATTAGCAGTTATTCCTGTTGATCAAATCTATTTTCTTACTGCACAACGTGCATCAAGTCCATGTGATAAAAAATTCTTATGACATATTTACTGATGTGTGAAATGATGTGGTCATTTTTAATTTCTTTGTATTTTTCCTATAATATTCTAAGCAGTTTGGCATTCTTTAAGGAGAACAGCAGTCTTTCTCTAGGTGGCCCTAGTTTGATCTCAGCTAGGTGACCATGAGTGATGAGCTCCCACAGGTTTATCAAAGGCTCACTCAAATATTTTCCCCCTCACTCAGCGATGTCTATGGTGTTCTATGAACTTCTCACAAACAAACAAACAAACAAATATATAGCAACTCCATACATTCCTTTCCCAACTAGAAAACATCAACTCCATACTCTCACGTCTCAAAATAGTTTTGAGCTATTGTCCCACTAACCCATCACACTTGCTCATCCCAATAACCTAGCAGCATTGAGAGCTGGTCTCCTTGCCCAGCCACCATTTTGCAAAGCTGATTCAGTAGAAGCGAGCCCGGTGGTCTCTTGTCACCACTGCTCCCTGTGGTGCTTAGTTCTCCTGCCAATGCAACCCCTACAGTGGCAGCTCAGACAATTGCCGGGTCTTCCCTGCCAGCAGAGGAGGTAGGCAGAGCCAGACTAATTTTTCTTTCTATTCCTCAGGTAGACAGTCCCATGTAAACAGGTGAAGTTATCTCCCAAAGGCCAGAAAGGTCTGGACAGCTAGTGCTGAAGGGAGAAGCAGCAGGTCTTCTGCCTCGTGCATGGCAGTACATGCTTTTCTTGCTTCATGCTGGGCCAAAAAGACTGATTTCATTCTTCTTGCTTTCTTGCTGTCTATGCTGCATCAAGTACATATGCATTCATACAGGGCTTGAACTATAGACTTCAGAGATCAGTCTTAGCATTTGATGACAAGCTGGAAATTTTCCTTCCTGTTTCCACCCTGTGTGCCATCAGAAGATAGCTGCAATTAGTGTGACATTATATGGTAGAAAGTTTTGGAGGGACTGTTAATGAGCCAATGTTTCTAGAATACCCTTAACTGCCACCATTCTGTGTGTATTCATTCTCCATCTATGCTTGGTGAGGAGATGAAAGCAGATTTTTGTACAGCAAAAGTACTCTGTATAATCTTCCCATTTGGGTCACATTTTTAAGGATTTTTTTTTTCTTTTTTTGGCAACTAAGGGGAAAAAAACCCCTTCAGATCACTAAAGGTTTAAACCAATATACCTAAGAAAGCTGATGCTTTGTTATTAAAATTTAAATTATCCTCACAAAGCCCCAACGGTTGTTAGTCAAAGCCTGTAGAATCCTGTTTCCATCATCGATGAGGACAGCAAACAGTGAGGTCCTGCTCCATGTGCTGCTGTGCTTTTTGACCTTCTTGGGTGAAATCTACCAAAGTCTGAAACTGGGAGATGAGTCAGAGAGAACTGAAGGAACTAGGAAAAGATAGGACAAATGAAATGGCAAAATAAGGACAACTTTCTGCTAGCAGATGTTCGGTGTTCCTACAGTCTTGTTACGTTTGTTTAAATGTTTGAATCAATGCTCTTAGTTTAATAAACAAAACAGATGCAAAATTTGCAGCTAAGCGTTAGGAGTGAATGTCAAGGCACAGTGAGCGATCTGCCTGTCCCCTGGGACTGTGGTTTTTTGGTCCAGGATGGGAAACCTGTTGTTAGAATTGTTCCCAGATTATATCCCACTGGCCCTGATTACCTTGATGTTGGGGAAATGTCTCGAGGGACGTAAATTGCCTAGAATCGTTTGCAACAGCTGCCAGCAACTGTGATTCTATGTTATTACAAAAGCAATCTCCCTTCCTGGGAATTTGATTTGCAAAAATAGAAGAATTATTAGAAACAGAAAGAAAGGTTTTAAAATAACATCAGTTTTCAAAAGCCAGGCACCCTGTGCCACTACCCTTTTTGACACGAGTATCCCTTGCACTCTCAAAGGGGAATAATTATAGAAGTGACTGTCACAAGATGGTACCTGCTTATGAAAAATAAATCTCTCCCTTGAATTTAGGCAGGCTCGAGTCAATATTTCTTGCAGAAGAAATCTCTCCTTTAAGCTCAGTATATTTTCTGGAACAATGGATATTGAATTGTGTCTGTTAATATAATCACTTGACATCTACCGTTTTGTATATTTCGTGTTCCAGTGAAACCTTCTCTGTATTGCTAATGAAATAATTTTTTTATGTTCTCAATAATCATTATTCTTTTTAATGAAAAGTTAGGGCAGATCTTTCAGTCCTTACATGTGGGAATAATTTCTACCCTCACATTACTTTCTTGAGTAACTTAAGCTGACTTGAGTGAATTAAAGTTTTGTAGGGATGGCTTGTTCATAACTTAAGAGCTAATTGACATCTATTTCAGAACATGACATTCCAGAATAAACCCTACTTTAAGACATTAATGCAATTATGGGTTTTATAACAATTGGTATAATTATGTTTTGGGTAATAACTAATAAGTCATGGCAGTGGAAAGCAAGGTAATGTTTCCTACCAGCTGCCTTCAAAAACCCTCTGTCAGAGGCAGTGAGAGAGACCTGTCCTGAGTCACATAAAGCATCTCCCACAATGTCCTGGTTTGGGCTGGTGAAATAAGAGAACAGGAGACACAATACTACTTTTGTCTCTTAATTTGGAGGCATAGCTAATTCTAGTGCTTGGAAATTTCAGAGATCTAGTATCACAAAGGAAACAATTTCATTTTAATGCCTTTACATCAGGAAAAGAGTCAGGTCCAGATACAGCGGTCAGCCTAATAAGTGATTAATTGCTAAAGTGAGCTGCTGGTACTTTATTTCCTATCCCCTGCTCTGCCTCCTCTTTAACACCCAGGTAACTGTCAGAAAGGGACCCAGCTATTACAGATGACAAGGGGTAAATGCCTTCGTGTTGTCCTCCAAAGGTTAAGGTTTACCAACCTCGGTTGGAAGCCACAATCTCCAATAACCATTAATCCACTAAACTCCAGTACGAGTGAACATATTTATGGCTGCAGTCACTAAAGGGTGAAATAAAGATTAGTTTTTAGTTAGGAACGCAAAGCTTTTTAGATCAATACAGACCCACTGCTGAAATCAATCTAAAGTTTGGAATTTTTAAGTAAAGATTTACTGGGCTTCTTTGTACAGTTAATTTTCCAAAGGGGGAATAGTCTCAGCAATGTTACATAGTAATCAAATTGAGTAAACACTAGTCAGTTCGTAAACTGACCTCAGTTATGCACATAGCAAATGAGTGTACAGCAATAAAAACACCCATAATGTGGATAGTAAATTTGCCAATAAACAGGTAAAGCCAAAACGCACATATAGACTAACATGATAAAATATTAGTAGCTACATTTGCCTATTTGAAAACATAAATAATCAATAGACATTAATAATGAAGTTCTTCGTGCGTTTCTTTATTACTGTGCATATTAAGTGTTTCAATTATTTCTACTTAGTTTGATAGATAAATGTATATGCACATTTTATGCCTTGAAAAGAACATAGGATTACTCTTCAAAACAAAAGCTACTGTTTAGATGAAAGAGCAAGTGGACTGGAAATACACAGCTTGTTATACCCCTCTGCTGTTCATGTTTGATGCATGTATACAATTTATTATGCAATTTCTTGAGATTTGACAAAGTAATTGTCTGGCAAACCATAGCTTTAATGATGGCTTTTCTGCTTCATACAAAAGGTCTGAAGGTAGTGTAGGAAAATGACTTAATAGATCAGTGTCTATAAATGCTGTTAATGCGTACTATATATATATATGTGCAATGGAAACCCAAGTTATTTTCTGAGTTACCGCACAATATGTTGTGAGATTCCATGTGGTAAATTTGTTTTTTGTCATCAGTGCTACTGCATGAAATCTTATATGTTGAGGTGTAACTTCCAAAATAACTTGGGTCACTGCCCTCGCTTTAGTCTTGGTGTCTGTCACTGGGAGTTCTTGACAGTGGACTGAGGGCTGCAAAGAAGTTGGCTGTTATAATAGTGCCACGGTAGCTTAAAAAAGCCAGAATTTCCATTGTTAATCCCATTTTAAAGGGCTTGCCGCCTGGCAGTTAAAATCCACTCAGGTCTGAAACCAAAGTCAGGGTGCAATATATAAATTTCATTTTAATCATATTCGCTTTAAATCATTGTGGCTATTCTTGAGATAAGGAGCACAGAAATCCTAAAGTTTTATTATTTTGAACACTTTTGCAGTCTTTTGTAACTAAAATATGTCTAATTTTAAAAAATGAAATTTCTCAGCAGAGGGATGTTCTTCATTTTGCCTGTCTCCCTGTTTTATCATCGGTAAAAGACTATTGGCCAGATTCATAGCTTGTGTGAGTGAGCACCGAGTCCACTAGGACTGTCCCTTTACATCAGCAATGAACCTTCGTCTGCTCATGAGCTGTACCCAAATGAAGTTAAAATGGAAGCCTTTTTCATTTTTCTCCAGCGTCGTTTCTCAGTCCTAGGGTACTTGGGCTGTTTATTTATACCTTGGTGTAAATGAATATGAGGCAGTGGGCAGACAGGAAGATGTTATCTTGTGAACAGTAGGTACCTGAAAATCATCCAGGCAACTTGAGCCAAAGAAGAAGAAAAAAAAATAAAAAGAGATGAAGTTCTGGTGACCGGGCTCTGACATCAAGTATCACTTTCTTCTATTTCATCTCCGTTTTTTAGAATTAATGGTACCTACCATCGTACCTGCTTTTTTGCCTCCCATATACGGATCATGAATGACTGTTGATAGCAGAGAAGGCTAACATCTCCTCTTAATCCTCTGATACAACAGAAGTAGAACTACTATTGATTCCCCCACATTCCCCATTTGGCATCATGGAAAAGTTCAAACAGGTGAAGAGGGAACGATTTCCAGCTGTTGGCATGTCCTTCACACCAAAGCAGACCACAGATGATCAGCTCATATTCCAAGGCAGTATCACTCAGAGACAAATACAAGGATGTTTTTATTATGTGAACTAGATACTGGTCTGAAACAGCTGGCTGGTGACAGAGAGGACTTTGCCAGCTGTTCAGTGGTGACTTCTCTGGACACTACTGTCTGTTTTGCTGAGAAGCTGAGAAATGTTTCAGCAAAGGAAACGGATTATTTTCCTGCTCCCATTTTCTCCCCATTATCTGCCACCAAAGTTAAATATTCTCTGATGAAAAAGTGCATTTTTACCATGCTACACCAACCCCAGGTTGTTATTTTGCAGTTGAACCAAGTGGAGACAAGACAGAGGTCCTTGTTTACCTGGGTAGCTAGTTGGGTTAAGTCAGAGTTCACCAAAATCACCCTCGCCAACAACTGGATCAACACCAGTTAGGGGAATAATACTTGACCTTCACTGGCTACATAAAGTTAAAGATTACCTGGTTTTAATCTCATGAAGCCCTGTTTCCATGTTTTGTGTTTGGTTTTTTTCTCTCAGCAAACTAGCTAACTCGAGTTAGCAGGTTCTGACTTTAAAAATACGGTTTGGAACATGAGGGAGAAGCTGCACATTGACTTTTTCACAATGGTGAATAGGTCTGGTTACTGAGAACGACGATACATGATCTCTGTAGAGAGATCACCTTTTTCCCCTCTGCAGCAGAACAAGACTGTACTATTTAAAAACAGCCCTACTGTTTAAGCAGCCAGGTCAGAAGGTGCTCTGTGTTATCTTAATAAGATGGAGTAAAGCAAGGAAAGACCATAGACCTTAACTTGCATTTCCTTTGCGTTTTTATACTTATGTTTAACTTATGCCCCCAAAATTATGTTAATGAATATCTTGGTAGTCAAAGTTAACACCACATTTTATATTAAATCATTATTTCCTCATGAGGGAGTCGACATCCAGTGAGTCCTCTCTGCTACATCCGAAGGGAGGAGAAAATCTTGGGGCATTTGAAACGGAGCACTGCAGGGAAAATTTCTGTCCCCAGAGCACTTAGATGTGATGGAGAACAAAAGACTTTGTCAGCAGACTTTGCTTGAAAGGGAATTAAAAAAATTTTCACAACTCTTCTCTCCTTTAAAAACCGTTAGTGCTCCCTTGGGACTTGTGAGAGCCACGTTAAACCTATGGATTATATATTACTTCAGTACAAAAATGTACTGTAAATCTAGCCACTGCAGCCCGCTAGTTCCTGTTGCTCTGAAGTCTGCCCTTTCCCCCATGTGTCTCAAAATGCTGCCTCAAAACCCTAAGTAACTGGGACAGAACACTCTCCCACTTGGGGATGGCTCCATACAAAACTTGACCATGACTTTAGAGTAATCGTGGTGTCACTTGCCACCAATGTATCCTCCTCCTAGTTTTGCAACGAGTCCCATGAGCACCAGGCTGGGAAAATTCAGCAAAACTGACTGTCAAATGCAGATACGGCCCATGTTAAGAAAGCATTTCCTTTGAAGAGAACACTTAAGAGTATGCTTAAATGCTTTCGTGAACAGAAATAGACTTAAGCACAAGAGAGTATCCCTTAATTGGGAGTACAGTGCAGACACAATCACTAAAACTCGTATTATGTGCCTGAAAATCGAGTCCCAGAGTGTAAGCTTTTCCGAGTGATGGTTAGAGGGTTCCTAGTTGTAGCATGGTTCTGTACAGAAGGATTTGCTTAATCCACCTTGCTTCTAGATTGCGGTTTCCCCAAGCTTAGCTGCTTCTTTTAACAGTTGCGAGTTCTGCCCCTCCCCCCAAGTTATTTTAATAACTCTTTCAGAGGCAATACCTTATATTTTGATTTTTCAGCAGCTACTGGTTTTTTACAAACTTTATTCATATCATCTTGACTGCACAGCATTGCATTGAATGACTTTTTTATTTTTTATGTAGTTTACCCCGTTGCCTTCTTGGGGACTGTGAGTGGAGTTTGTCTTTTGGTGCTCTTAGGATCACTCTTTTAGGGTCCCAGCTCCCAGTCCATCCCCACCAGAGCTTTGGGTAAGCAGGGGAAGTCTGAGTACTTAATGGTTTTACAACTCTGTTCCAGGCAAATTTCTGCATACGTTCAGGCATCGAAACAATACTTCATGGTATGTCTGTGTGTGTAAGTAAAACCAGTCAGTACTTCTGGAGGAATCTCAAAGCATGAGGCAAACATGGATTAACCAGGACACAGGATGCCTGTGACACCTCTGGGGCCACTTGTGCCTTTCTCTAGAGCCACATGGTTGTAGCAGCCACTGGCATAGCATGCTTAACAGCAAACATTCAAAAATCCCCAGCTGGGAGTGGAGCTGGGCAGATGTGCTCAGCAGGGCTGATGGACCACAAGCTGGGAGAGCCTTGGACTGCACTAATGAAAATCCTTTTTAGCATTTGTTAACCGAAGCATAGAGATATTAAAGGATGCACCTGGGTCAAGGTTGTTACCTCTATATTCTTAGACTCAAGATAACTTTTGATTTCAGATCTCCCTCCTTCCCAGCTCCTTGCAACAGCTCATGTCTCCTGTTTCTGGGGCAAAAAGCCTCCTCAGAGGACAAGAAGGCACCTGTGAGCTTTGGATGGTTCCCAGATCCTAACCCTGAAGTGTGCAAGCCAGCATAGGTACAATTACTGTGTGCCAGTGGTGGGAATCCACACATCCAGACTCATGGGCCCTGGCTCTAACAACAACCACCACCACAGCCTCCTGGGATCTTCCACTCCTGCCCTTCTCCTATACTGACACTACCTGGCAATGGATGAAGTGGGTAGGTCATCTGTGCTCCAGGATCAGCGAGGCTGTTATGCCAGGTCTACCTTCAGAAGTGTGAGCTTACGAACTTCCACATCAGAAACTTCAGGGCAGATCATACAGCAATGTTTGGCATGAGTAGCTATTGGTAACAGCCAATCCTGCTGTTGCTCATCTGTTTGTATAGCACTTGTACTACAAAAGGGACCTGTGTGCTCAGATCTGTCTAAACAACTAGCATGGTGTGTTGCCCAACAGAAACAATCCAGTTTACCTGTAATCTTTACTACTCTGGAAGCCCCCCCAGAGGAGAAATTTCTTTTCCTACTGTGGTGAGAGATTCCATCCACATACAGGTGGTTCTGGTGGGCGCTACTATCTCTGTTCTACCATGTGAAATGCAGCAGTGGCAGAAAAGCAGACTCTTGGGAGAGTTCAGCAGACCCGACAACACATACAGTTTCTGTGCCCCAAACAGGGGAGTCAGCCAAAGCTGTTTCCAACAGCAGCCTCAATGACAAAGGGGAAGGTATTCAGAATTGACATTTATTTTTGTTCTCAATAATTAAGGTATCGTGCAAGTAACTTGATTTCTGAGCTGCACCAGGATAGCAGGGTATATTGTAACAACAAAGTCTGCAAAATATCCCCCACAAAACATCAGCTGTGCAGAGATATGTTTCATATTACAAGTACGGATAATAATGGGCTTCTAAATTTCTGGGTTTTATAAAATTGCTCTTAGTGAAAAGTATTTACTGCTTTGTTTCCTGGGATTTCCTGGGATTTTAATGGTAATGCCTTATACTTTGTTGATGAAGGCCTCCTCTGCATGAGGAGCTCTTTAATTGCAAGATGTGATTCAGTTCTTTTCGTAGTATTGACCTCCCTACTGCAAGACACTGCACTGACACTTTGGTAAACTGAGGAGTCTGTGTGGAAGGAAAGAGACGAGCTAAGGGAAGACAGGGAAGAGCACAACATCTACTAACCTCTGGCTTTGGAAAAATGAAAACATGGGGCACCGCCTGCAGTTCTTTGCAAATCCTACTGAGGGATAGAGCCCTATAGCTATGACTGGGAAGGCTCAAGAGTTAGGATGTGTTTGGTGCCTCGAGACAGATGCTCTTTGCTCCCAGTGGTTTCCCTGAAGTCTGTGATGGTCTTAGGCTTATAAAGTAATGACATGAAGTCCCTGCTTAAACCCAGTGGCAAGTACATCTAGTTTTGCTCCACAGAAAAAAAACCCAAACAACAAATGTGTAATTTTACATGGTGCAGGTCAGAGAGTACTTGTAGAAGAAAGAAAACATGGTATTTTTTGCTGACAGCTGCTGCCTAGAAGGGAACAACTTTAATGTTCTACTTGCAGATATAATATTTGAAATTTTGAAAAGCACCCAGATGAGTTAGAAACTTTGAAGTCTCCCTTCAAAAGTACTCAAGCCAATTCAGAAAATACCATACCCAGGACTTCTGGAAATATTTATCCAATGTAATTCATATACATAAGACTGAACTTTATTTTAACTTGAGTTAGTGTAGCAAAGTTAAATAAAAATTAAACAGGTCCTTTCACTAATGAGCAGAACATACCAGTATGCTAGTCCCAGAAACTTGCTGCACACTGGCACAGACGTATTTTGGCAGCTTACAATGGTATAAGAGTGTGTGACACATCAGTCAGTGAAAACTGACACAAAACCCCGTGGGGATTATTTACAGCCATTACAGCAGTAAAGTTCAGCAGCACAAGCATGACATAAAAATTGTTCTACTACAGTTCTACTATAGTTGGGAGACAACTCGCATCATCGAAGACATCAGCTTCTATCGAAATGGAGATGCCTTGTAACTCATGTTTCTCTTCACATGAACAGGGTCAAAATCTGGGTACCCAACAGGATACAGGAAGGGGAGGTTCAGCAGGAGCAAGAGAAAGGAAATGGGTTTAGAAGCAGCATGCGATGGTGTCATTCTTTTGGGAAGAACATCATGCCCTAAAACACCAGCTGCCTAATCTCTCCTGGAAATTTCTTGCAGAAAAAATTGATGTCCATAGGAGGAGGAAGGGAACTATCTGGTGAGGAAAAACAGAAAGGTGTGGCATAATTTCTTTTCTAAGGTCACCAGAAAATAAATAAAAGCAAAAACTGCCTTGATGTCCTTCACTTCCAGTCCTTTGCATTCCTGAGCAATCCAACTCCAGCTCTGTAAACACGTTGGCATCCTTGGTGAAGTCAAAGAGAAAGACCATGAGATCTGGCATTCAAAGTCCCACTCCTGGTGTGTGTGTTAATTAACATGAGCCT
This sequence comes from Thinocorus orbignyianus, assembly GCA_013400375.1. Lineage (NCBI taxonomy): Eukaryota > Metazoa > Chordata > Aves > Ciconiiformes > Thinocoridae > Thinocorus > Thinocorus orbignyianus. The sequence goes on along the minus strand of VXBW01008765.1, from coordinate 727,674 downwards.
GAGTGTTACCTGGGAAAGGGGATGGGGCTCATGGACTTCACACCAGGTAAAACTTTCTGTAAGTGCTCACTCCAGTTTCCTTTCATGTATGTTTGATTCAAGGGCATACATTCTACCTTTTTTTTTGACAATTGGATGTTTGACAACAGAAGAACAGAGCTATAAATGTGAGGATGTAATATATCATGGGATAAAGTGTGGAGAACATGTCCTCTACCAATATGCCCCTTGGTGGAAAGAAAAAGCCCAAAATGCCTACAATGCGAATACCCTCTGCTTCTTGCAACTATAAAGGAGCAAAAGCCGAAACAAAGCCCCAGCCCATGGGCCGGGCTGTGCATGTTTCCAGGGTATCAGCTCTGGCAGAAAGTTGAAAGGTTACATTTGTGAAATAGCAGCTGCTTTCCTGCCATTTGATTTAGGCTTCTGCATTGCAAAGTCTTGAAACCAAAAGACAAATCTGACAATATGCTAATNTGAGAAAGATGTAGTGGAAATTTTTGGGGGGATTAGAGTTTATTTTTGTCATCTCTGTGAGACAGCTACTCATTCATCCAGATCACAGCTAAGAAAAAAGCTGGTCACAGAAATTAGCAGTTTCAGCTCAGCAGCAAAGTCGCCAGCCTGTGAAGGCAGAGAGAAATTGACTAATTAGCAAT